>CAHIKZ030002633.1:815000-912500 GCA_903632075.3 Acanthosepion pharaonis
CCAAAAACTAACACTAATTTACTCATTTCCTACTTATACTCTGTGTGTGTGTGTGTGTGTGTGTGTGTGTGTATTTATATAGATAAATCAACAATAAAACACACACATCCATAGAATATTTGTACCAAACCCAATAGCAGTTTGTATACAAACTACATACAGTTGTTTGGTTTTTGTTTTTATATTGTTATTCATACTGGATAGGCAGTGAATATATGCAGTCAATTGCTTAAAACTAATATTGGTCTCAAAAGATTTCAACAATGTATTAAAGAAAGAATATTTTTATTCTAAGAAAATTTACTTTGTCAAGCTTGCTGATTGGAGACCTCACATTTGTGAGCATTTAAACTTTATACATCATAAGTATGCCTTACTATGGAGCAATTAACCTATATCATTGATAATTACAACTGAAATGAGTTCTATCCACACTAGGTGCACCATTGTTACAGCCTTGGGCAATTCTAAGCTAGGTTTAGTAAATATCGATAGACCAAAAAATGTGACATTAAAGACATTTATTCACTATGACTTTCTCATTTACTATGTTTTTAACAGCATATTAGTTGGTTCAATATAGATACAGGAATCCCTTGATTAGTGCAACTAATTGCATACATTAAAAGATATACACTAATTGAAAATGCATTAATTGAATATAATGACTTACAGGATATGATATAATTTGTATCTCAAATTTTATTCTCATTCACAATTAATTCTTAATTTGTGCACTTTTAAAATATAAGTACCTATAAGATACAATAAAAATGCTATGAATTAATGTTGATTAATCTGATTTTTATGAAAAACTTATTTAGAGTGGTGTGCCACATGATATTCTTCTGTTCTTCATATAATTGGCGGGACTGAGAAATTGCCCCTACCAATTTTCCAAACATCATCATCATTAGTATTTTAACCTGAAAATTTTAATAATTTTTCCATAGTAAATGCATACATCTTTTATATTTTTTAATAAATGTATATTTCTGTATCTAATTAAATCATCCATTAAAACAAATCAAAATATTCAAAAAATTTTAATAGAGACAAATATTCAAATATGTATTTTTTATTATCGGCTTATATTATAAAATTTATCTATTTATAACTGTCTTTTTTTTTCTTTTTTTTAAACACTACTGTAATTACTTAGATAACATAGTACATAGCAAACAAAATATTTACCCATTCTTCATTAATCAGTAACTATAAAAAAGTCAATTTTCAATTACAGTGTAACCCGGATATAAAAGAGTTGTCAGGACCGGAGAAGTCTCTTATATCCGGGTTTGGTCTATTATATATAAATTAACACAGGCTCTAATTTGGGACCAGAGAAAATCTCTCTTATATCCGGGTTACACTGTAATATGGTTAAACAGAAGAACATTTTACTGAACTAATCAAGTATTATGCATACATTAATCAAATTTTGGTATATAAAAATTTTAGTGCACTAATTGAATACATATTAATCAAGGGATTCCTCTGTGTGTGTGTGTGTATATATATATATATATATATACATACATACATACATACATACATACAATTTTATAAGTCAAGAACAATTTTATGGAAATCTATGACAAAATATTGAAATTTAAAATTTCAGTGTCCATTCTTGCTCATATGTGGATATGTAATCACATCAACATAACCATCACTTTAATCTGGTGAAGTCCTAAAAGATAAAATTTGTCACACAAAATTTTTTTCACACTTTGTCAAAGATTTTTCTTATATATTTGAAATGGCTGGCCACTAATAATTTCCAAGCACACCCATCTGCCAAATCCTATTACAGATGCCTGCTCAATCTATCTGTGGTTTTAAAATGCTGCAGCTATTCTGAGTGGACCTTAGTTTCTGAGAATGAGAGAGAGAGCACTTAATCTGACAGAATCAATTTCCGGAACAAAGCCAATACGCTCAAACCCTAGGTCAAAATAACTTGTAACTTTGTGCTAGCACAATCATTGATGGCTCCCAAATAGTTTCATCTACTCAATTCCAAGGCTTGGCTCAACATGGTTTGAGTTTTCAGGTAGTTCCCAAATGTGAGACACACTGGAATTGCCTCCACCAGTCGATAACATTAAGAAATCAAGAATTCATCTTGATGAATAAATCAGCCATCAAGAGATTCAAACCCAGAGATCATAACATTCTAACCATTTGACCTCACTGGATATATATATATATATATATATATATATATATATATATATATATATATATATATATATATATATATATATCTCAATCTGTCACAGACCCACAATTAAAAGGCATCAATGAGGTAGAAACTTATAAACAATGGCTTGTTTGATTAAACTGTTCATTGAATTGACCTTAAAAAAAAAACTTTTTTTTTTTATCATGTCCTTCTCAAAATTATTCAACTATTTCTATTAACATTTATTTATATATTGTCAGTTGAGACAAGAATAATTATTTGCTTAAATATTACAACTTTCAATATTTTTATATAATAAAGTGTGCTACACATATCTCACTAAATATGAATGGAAAAGCACCAATGGATTTTTATCTTGACAATCAGCAACAGACAGTTAAATCTGAAGAGGTTTGAGGAAGCCTGAAAAAATATAAAATTTGCAGCAGAAAATATGATAGGATGGGCTAATTTTCTTATATTTAGAAGATGCTTTGAAGCATAAGATAAAAGATGCATATTATCTATGTAAAGAGAGTTTCTCTCAACTGTGAATAAAAATAGCTTGAAAGATTTGTTTAAATCTTCATAGGGACAATTCTATTAAGACATAAATTGTTATCAGTAACAACTCTAAAAACACCTGAAACCTTTTCCACAAGAATTCACATCATGAAACAAAAATCATTTTAGATGTGAGGAAAAAACAGTTGGCTATAAACAAGGGTTCTGGATATATGGGCCATGCAAGAGAAAGAAGTTTCCAAATTGATAGAGCTGTGATTAAATGAGAAAAGACATGTGAAGAGTGAGAGATATGTGTAAAGATGGATGATAAACACATGGATCAATATAAAGATCATTGCAAATGGTTGTTTAAACACATACACACATATGTAATAGAGAGAAAAAGACAGATTGAAGGCAGAGAGACAGGTGGGGAAGATTTATAGCAAGAGGCATAGAGACAGGTAGTAATGTAAAAATTAAATGACTTTTCAAGTGTCTAATTAACTGAGATAATATATAAAAAAAGTAATTTCTACTAATATATAGTGATTAAAAGAGAAATACAAACTGCTGAGAACTTTTGTACAATGAACAATAGATTAGAAGTTCTAAGTACAATGCATAGCATTTTCTCATGTCTATATTTCAGAGATGAAGTATTGTAACTATTTACACTATTTACATTGTTCGGACTATTGTCCTAATCTTTATTGTCATATTCACATTTCAGCCATTGTACACTCCAGTTAAGTGATATACATTGGAATTTCAAACCAAACCCTTTATTTTGTCCACCGGGTAGATTGTTCTAGTTCCACATGCCATGTCTTTTCTGGATATCTCAGTTTCAGTTATCTCTTTAGTAACTCAACTCTCCAAGTTTTTGTCTACCTTTGCTGTGGCCAGGTACTGAACTCACAACTCTTTGGGTTAAGTTACTAGATTACTTCAACCAACACTTTTATCCACTGGGCCATGTTTTTGATCTTTGCCAGATACCCATGGATAAATATTTTTTCATTAAATATTTATGTTACCAAGGATATCATGAGTAGATTTTTATTAAAACGAATACATGAAGACTTTCACTTATTCTAATCATTACATATATAGAGACACAGAAAACACTTGTAATTGGTAAAAATATGAAATAATCATGATTATATTTTTGACTTTATGTGAACAGTGTATAATGGCAAAGATATGATGACAATCTCCACCTTAAGACTTCTAGCATAGGACTAAGAGACATTCACTTATCTCCTGCAATTGATGTGGTTAAAACAAATGTTACTAACAGATCATGGTTGCTAAGATTAGTTATGACCCTTGACTAAAGACCTGTTTGGTTTTCTGCCCTTAGCACATAGAAACATAAAAGCAGCTTTTATAAAGATAATGAAAACAAAATTCAACTTTGAAAATGATATTGCATGCTCAGAAAAAGAGTGTAAAATATAAACTGCTAGGGATTGCTATGTGTCTAAAAGACCATGGCTATTACCAATGAGTGACAAAGTAAATCACCTACTTTTTATAATTAAAATGCATACTAGAGAAAGTAACAATTACCACTAAATTACTCTAACTGATTAACCAACCAAGAAGAAGTGATCTGGCTAAGGATGCAAGTATAAAAGAAAGAATTCACAGAAATATCTGAAGATATTCCAACTTTCTGCAAAATATGCATGAAATACAAAAAGGCTGAATGCAGACACTATTTTTTTGTTCTTTTTCCTGGATGCATACTTTTTTTTACTTTTTAATGAAACCACAAATATCAGAGTTCATTAGAGTCAAGGTTCAGCATCTTGTTAAACATAGTACAGTTTTGCTGTGAAACTAAAAAAGGTAATAATGAAACTATTATTATATTCTTCAGATATTGCGTGATATATATTGGAGCACCTTTATCTGAACTTACCAACAATTCAGTAACTCTTATGAAATAGCCTAAAATTTGAATATAGTTATTTGAACAGCAGCTCAAAGCCCATGGAGCAATGGGCTCAATGAAAAAACACAATGGAATACTTGAGGGAACAGTAAAGAAAACCATAGAAGATGTAACTTAGAACTTCAATGTGGTTTCTACATGGATTATGATGGTTAAGAAGTTTTCATAATATCAATGCATATAGACTCAATCTATCTTCCATAAACCCCAATGATCTTCCTCTGTAAGAGGTTACATCAACAAGTAAAATTTTTGCAGAATAATTTCAATATATTCAGCTAGAAAACAATGTCTTGGATTTTGTGTCATGTGACAAACTGCTTCATCACCAAGTAAAACAAAACCTATCACAGCTTTAAAATACAGGAGATATGGTATTATACAAGAGAAATGAGTGTGATCATTGGACTTGTCTTAACACAGTAATCACATGGTGTATAAATAGGTACTCTTCAGACATAAGGGCACATTCATAAGAGTGCAGCCTTCCTGTCTGTCATGTATCCTGGCAGACACAGATATAGACCAGATTATTACTGCAAACGTGTATCCATCAAGATAAAGTGTCGTATTTCTTTTACAATGCCAACTAATATGTACACTCAACAAAACAAGTACAGGGAAAACAATGAGCTGTGACTTCAAGGGTGATACTGGATAGATAATGAAGTTGAAAAAAAAGGATGCAGTTAAGGTGCAGCAGCTCCAAACAGGCCAAGGAGTAAGTTAAAGTTTCAGTTCACACAACAGTGGTTGAGCTTTGTAAACTTGGACAAATAATAACTTTCAAACTCTAATGCAGAGGAGTGGATGAGAATGCATGTTATAAGGCAAAATAACATGAAGAAATGATTTCATGATGTCATCATGGGTCAGTTTCTTTACATCATTTGGAACATAGTAATGTGAGACATTTTTACCTTGTAGTAAAAACCTATTTGTTACAGAACTAGTATCTAAGAATCTTAAATGTAAGAGCTATGCAATCTTTTCTTATTCATATTTCCATTATGCATAATTCTTATTTGACATGTCTCTAAAAGATGACAATTTCAATGACTTGTTAAAAAAAAACATTATTAAGGAAAGAGAACAATAAAAGTAGGAATTAAGGTAGTAGAAGATAACAATTGACATTGCATTTAAATTTTTGAAAATCAAAGTTGACTGGAAAGCAACAAGCCAGAAGAGAGTTTCACAAGTGAGAAGTGCAAGAGAAGAAACTGTTAGCATAGAACTAATGGTTACATCTAGCCATTTCAACAATAAAATGATGAGACCTTGCCACTAACCTAGGACTGCGCTTACATTCATAAAGTCTAGGTACCAAAGAGAAAAGTTCATCAGAACAATTACCATGAAAATATTTATAAAAAACATTTGGGATAGCTTGGGATGGCAGTGAGAAAGTGACTGAAGCCAAGATGCCAGGTCAGAACCAATAAAATTTCAGATCTTTCTTTGTATTTTTAAAGAATCTCTAAATACATAACAGAAGCACCAGACCAGGTGTGACAGCAATAAACCTAGCAATTGAGTCAATATAATCTTTTCACTTCATGTCAGCAGAAAACATTAGCCCAAGAAGTTGCAAGGAATCACTCTTTAAGAAACGAATCATTGTTATAAGAGTTTTGTAGATTAATCTTCCAAATCAAGGAGTTCTAGCATAAATTTCCTGTAGAAAATAGCTGCTTCTGCAATGTTAACCATGGTTAATATTTCATCAGCCTGAATGCTTTGGAATACTTTCCAAATACCCATGTTGTGGTTGTTTAAATCTATGTACTTGCTACTACCACCAAACAAAAATTATATTTATCCTTCTTCCAATCATTCATCCAAATTAAGCATTATTATAAGTAACAATCTTTAATCTTTCAAGATTCTTCAAACAAAGAATGAATATCTAAAAGTTGTTTTGTTTTTTGTTTTTTCCACTCAGCCTTTAAGACTTCAATGTGTTATTTAATGCAGTCAACTTTTTATTGTTTCAATACTGAATTTATATCATAGCTCAGATCTAGTTTGGGTTGCTCACTACTTCAGTTGGTGAGTCAATTGCCTGACTTTTGTAACCTCACCTTTAGATATTTTATCTGAAACATTGAGATAGGCACTACATTTTTAATATAGACATCTTGCTCAAATATTATATTCACCGATTTTTTTTCTGATTTTTCAAGCCAATATACTTAAAATTGGTCAATTCTTATTTAATTCTACAAATTTACCAGAATGTATAACAACATTTTAAAAATATTTACTGCAATTTTTGTCACAATGAAAATTTTCTTCATATTTTTTTTAAACTTTTGTTTTCTAATATTGGATGATACTGCAATTCTTTTTAGCTTGTCAAAGCCTGCAGTTATTGATATAGGGGCTTACTGAAACTATTTTACTACCTTTGATACAATTACAAGTGTGTATGTGTATATATATATATATATATATATATATATATATATATATATATATATATACACACACACACACAGTCGAGAGGTGAGCAAGAGCAATGTTTATGTAATGCAAAGAGATGTATGCATAGTTATATGCAAAGGTTGACCACATAATCCAAAAGGTTATGCATGTGATATGGTGAATTCAACATGTCTCAAAGATCAAAAAGTTTGCAGCAGTAGCAGCAAAGAACCTCTGATCTGATTGTGTTCTACATCAACTATAATGGTATACCAGTGTCAAGACCATTATCAAGATATCTAGCAATGGAACAGAGCACAAAGATAAATGGATTCATGTCTCAACTAAAAGCATGCAAAAACTCAAACTGCCGATTCATTTTCGTCCCTCTCATATCACTTATAAATGTATATTATGAAAAGTTCTCAGCCCAACCAAGAAGCTCTTATAAAATCTTATGAATGCCTGGTCATATGTATCCAATCAGGAAACCCAGGTTCAAATCTGGAGAGGTAAACCCAGACTGCAGCACCTTTGGAAAGTGCCTGAAAACAATACAACAGGTTAACCTAAGCCTTGAAATCACAAGTCATTATGACTGAGATTTTGATTGTACTGGCATTGTTCCAACTGCTGATCATGACAGATTATGTAGTCTCTCTCTCCCAAAAACATTTAGCATAGGTTCTGAGGGGTTTGAACAAAGACACATGAGCCTGAGAAGGTGTTTGCAACACTGATTGGGTAGCCACCCTAGCAGACAAGTGTGTGCTCAGAAAACACGAGTAGTCAGCTATAATATATATATATGCAAACCATTTTATATCATGTAAATAAGAAACGTATGGAAATTAAAAATGAAAAGTTATAGAATGGGAACTAATAAAAATGGTGAAGAAAACATGAAGAAAATTTCAGTCAGTCTGTGTATGGAAAAGAAACTAAAAGTCATAGAATTCAAGAATGTGAATAAATTAATAAACAAAAAAGAATGGAATTATTTTCAACTGACAGTACATTGATGCATTCTTTTCGAAAAATGTGAAAAAGAACTGCAAAGATCAGAAGTGTTTATGGATAACAAACGGACATTTGAAAAGTGTGGTGCGTTAAACAGTGTTATTGGGTAAATAACTACAAAATATTGTGTGTGTGTGTGTGTGTGTTGAAAAATGCCCCTGCCTGACTCATTTCTCAAAATCTGGCCAGAGTACTTTTTTTTTTTTTTTTTTCTCTCTGCCAGAAAGGTTTTCTTGACTGGGCTGAGAACTCTTCAGCATATATATATATATATATATATATATAAAATAAAAGAACAACTAAGTTAGATTGTTTATATGAAGAACCACATTGCAAGACAGGAAGGTGTTCACTCAAGGAAGAACAGTGCCAAGAAGAAAACTAGAAAAATGTGTGGGTGGCTGAGACTGACATAACTTTGAGATGATGATAGACATTTTCTCATGCTTTCTCCTCTTATTAATGGAAACTGCTGCTAGTTCTTTTTAGCTTCAGCATTTGTTCTACTAGCACAATTCTTTTCAGCTCCATTTGGTGTCAATAATGGTCAATATCAACTAGGATAGGCCAAGAATGATTTTTGCATCCTTACTGATGCAAAATCTGACACAAGATCATTACTTAAACATAGGCTTTCACAAAATACACCTGAACAACTTGCTCAACTTCTGACATCAGGGCATACTTCTGATGTTTCCTCTTTTAGTAGATTTGGAAAGTGCTGCTCTTCCACCCCAACAATACTGGTCCTCTGGGTTTTTATTTGGTTCATTTAATATGAAATTTCTTTCTTTTTTTTTTAACCAATGGGATTTTGCTCAAATTACTAAGCTATATTAGTCAAGTTACAAGTATCAAAGAAAGCTCCAAACTTTCTATTTTAAATATAGTGAGATGCTGCTGTCTGAGGAATGGATTTCCAGTACCCATGTTAGTTACTGTTTGTTTGCTTCAAGGCCAATTTATCAAGGAAAAGACAAAGTGAGGATGATAGGGTGATTTAGAAGGACTCATTTCAGTTTACCTAAAGCTTAAACAAAGTCAGATCTTGTATAAAAATATGGAAAAAATATGGAAAGTAGAAAAGATATATGCACAAATTAACCTTGAAGCAAGCAAAAAGTAACTAACCTGGACACTGGGAATCCATTCCTCAGAAATCTTGGGAAACTGTTTTCCTAATTCATTCAAATACTTACCTTCATCAATCAGTATCGGTATTTTACTTCTATTTTATTTACTATTACCAATATTATATTAACCTGCTTAGTAGCTGGGGTAGTTGTGCATTTTCACACTTGTTACAGAGATCAGTATTCAAGTTCAATGAAATCAGGTTTATGAATGCTGATTTTAAAGGTAACATCCTTACTCTATTTGGAAAAATAATGCAACACCTCTTCCTCTGTTCTACTTCAATTAAGATCATAGAATCTGTAACCCACACGGTGCAGTTAATTATGAACACCATAATCTTTTTAATGGCTCTATAGTATGCACATTACAAGTTTCACATATGGTTTTTTGAATTCAGAATTGTTCTTCTCCTAAACTGGTTGCTAACTACAACTAGAGAGCTTAGTCTGCTCTGCTATTTAATCTATAAATGGAGGGAAAAGAGAACAATTCATGCCTTTTACACATATAGCATTGTGCCATGCTATGTTATGCTGAATAAATACAAGATATTTGGTTCGTGCAATGAAAAATCACAAATGAAATCACATCGTTGTTCAATATTTTCCTTTATAAAATCTTTAGTTTGGTTATTTAATTTTACAGATACAAATATTTGCCTGATTTCCATTGAGACCGACTCACAAAAATTTTTATTTGAAAGTTTTGAATAATATACAATTCCACATTTTTTTTTCATAGTTCTATCAAATGTATGAAGATCAACTAAAAAAATAAATAATTTTCTTATAATAATGAAGATACTAGTCAGAGAAAGCAGTATCATTCTTCTTATTCATTTATGAAGATGTGATTCATACACTATCCAAATATATTTGCATTCTTAAATTATTTAAAACAGGATGGCCAAAATATCATGAACTCTGGTAAAAATATCATCAATCCCATCACTGGGTGTGGTCATAGGGTTAGTGCATAGCTGAACACCTTGTCAAGTCTCATCTATATATCTGTCTTGAGCAAGTAAACGTGATAGAGCTCATCACTCTATAGGGTAAATCACAGCCAACATCCTTCAGCTTGAAGGCTCACCTTGATCACAGACACATAATTGTTGATCCCATTAGGGGGGGGGCTCTAACCTGGTCATTGACATCAGTCAAGGAAACCCTCACCCAGTAATAGCATGTCATCACTGCACAGCTACATACATAGCTACTGAGCCCAGTCTATGCCATTGTGCTAAGTAGTCATTGAGCCACAAGAAGGTTTATCCAGAATATATTTTAATTGCATTTCCATCATTAAATAATCATTTTTATTAAATATTAGTTAATTAGTTATAGCAGAAAGCAGGACATCAAACAAATGACTTCAATTCTTCTAGTTTTCTATCAGACATTAATTACTAATAACAATAGTAATTATATGTTTGTGTTATACACACATTTTGTTGGAAAAATAAGTATGAATATTGAAAATTGGTACTTTCTTGTTATAATATTGGAAATTAATTAAATTTTTTTTATAATTTCATTGTTTTTTTATAATATTGAAAAAAATTATTTTATTTTAAATTTACTAACATTTTTTTAAGCCAGTAAAAAATTCTCAAGTCAAACTCTATGCCAAGTGTTTCCAGTTCTGACTCTACAGATATTTTGTAAATTAAAGTGAAATGATAGAACATTTCTTAGGAGAAAAAAATCCAAAATTGGAATGAGACTATAAACTTATTTTTTATCATTTATCTATTCAATTCATGCAAACGTTTCAAGTATTTTTTTTTTAATAAATAAAATTTTACCTACTCTATATTTCATCTCTAGTTTTCCAAAAAAAAAAACAAAAAAAACATGGCACTGGCAACTTTTACACTTAGGCAATAAATATTTCTAGCACAAAATCATATCTTCCAGCAATGAAATCAAAGAATGCCCACCAATGTAGAAGTTGAGTGGTTGTTAAATGATAAGCTGAGTAAAACAAACTGTTGGCTATTCAGTATGACAAAACAATAAATTAAAAAAAGGACACAAAATGAGGCAGAGGCAAAACATTTAAAGTAACAAGATAGAAAATAAAAAGTCGTATTCTACCATTGGAAAGGCAAAGGTAAATGATATTGGCAAGAAATAAAGAAAGACACCTGGTCTCCTCTTTTCAAGAGAGGAATGTGAAATAAATAGGCAGATGAGCTAGAAGCTGAAATGCACAAGATTAATGCTTTGGCTTGCAATACAGCACAACTATCTAACATGCATTTTTGATAGGCACAAATGAACACCACTAGATCCTTAATTCCTTCCTGCCTACATTTTATATATAGATTGTAGGAATATACTACAGGGTGTGGCAAAAGATACTTTTTTTTTTTTTTTTGTTAATTATAATTCTACAAGTATCGTACTTGTCAAAAATGGTGGGATTATTTACATATGATCAGAACTTCTGCCAAGGAACAGATTATCTGTAGAATCTGATCCGGATCAAAGATTCATTTCCCAGCACTTTTGTAGAGGATCAGTGTAGTATCTGATAAATTTATAAAAACTTATGCACACACACAAACAAAAGTGAGATGGATACAGAGTTAACTTTGTATATTTGATAACTAAAATAAACTAAAAATCAAAATTATTTTTATATAAAAACTACACCCTGTATAAACAAAATCTTCTGAAAAGAATCATTAACCTAGTTATAGGAATTGTTTGAACTAGTATTCTCATTAATCATGAGGTGTGTGTGTGTACCTATCTCTCTCTCATATATATATATATATATATATATATATATATATATAAGAACAAATATAACAGGTTTCACTTTTATTCAAGTTTCATCAGAGAAAGAAATATTGAGAAAAAAAAAGAATTTCTTACTTTTGTGTTGTTTGATTTTCATTGGTCAATCATGTTTCACATGCATTTGACTCTCTAAACCAATGTTAGTATCATTTGTGACCTTCCAAATTCAAAGTAGAGACAACATGTCCATATGAAGTTTCAAGAAATTAACTGATTCCAAGTCTCTCTTTGAACTCAATGCCACAAATTATATTAATCTTGGTTTAAAAAGTTGAATGCGCATAAAACATGATTAAGCAATGAGAATCAAATAACACAAAAGTAAAAATACCAGAATTTCTTTCTTCTTTTTCTCCATATCTCATACTCTGATGAAGCTTTGATAAAATGAAACATATTAGGCTGAGAAACATTTTCTATTTGTTCTTTACCTCATTATTTTGTCAGATTCTGATCCACATTTGATCCCAACATATACACACACATTTATTTATTTATATAAAAAAAAAAAAAAAAAAAAAAAAAACAGTGTTTACAGAGAAACCAACACTGCATGGTGAATGTTAGTATCATGACTTTAGATACCATGCAATGTTGACTCTCCCCACAAATATATATATATATATATATATATATATATATATATACACACACACACACACACAATTTCTACATGGAACAAGATATACTTCTTTAACCACTAAAGTTGCATAAAAAAATATTTCCATTAACACAAACCAAAGAATGAAACACTATGCAACATATTCCAAGTTTGAGAATTAAAACCTTGAGATAATTAAGGACATCAATATTTTCTGTTGATTTTTTTTTTATAAATATTTTTATTTTAAAGTTCAAAAATATTTCAAATGATGCTTTCCCAGAAAATCTACATTCTAAACTGTAGCTGTAAAACCTGCAGTCTAAACTCAGCTTTAAACAGTCAACTATAACAAGGCAATTTCTAGAATTAGATCAAAGATAACATTTAATAGAGTTCACATCTTGGGAACCAAAAAAAGAAGTAATAATAAAAAAAAATTTAAAATGTATAAAAGTTTATATATGTGGGTGTCATTTTTTTTTTTTTTTTTTTAACTATTTTTTCCTGAAATAAGCTTCCTGATTCTTTCTTTTCTCATTTAACTGAGAAATTTATACAGACTGTCAGCTGAATACAACATTCTTTTTCTTTACTTCTGACTGATGCTACAATGCCACTATCTTCATCTCTGACTTGTTTTCTCAAAAATAAATATAGATATTTTACCAAGATGGGCTTAGTCTAGCGTAAAGCCACAAGTGGGAGACACTTAGTGGGGATCAAAACCCCCAAGACAATAGTAATAGTTTGCAAAATTAGTTTGCTAGCCAGTGTTCCATGGCAAGAAGGTGTCCTACATAAAAACAAATACATGAATATGTACACACCTTCCATTATTAATTTCTTTAAAAAATAGAAAGATATATGTAGTAAACCTTTTGTATTTGTAGTTTTAGCATATACAGATTCAACCAACCATCGATAAAAAAAAAAAAAAACTTCATGAAAGTTTAAAAAAAAATAAAATAAAAAAAACTTAATCTGCCATGAACAAAGCACACCACATATATATGGCTTACCTAATACAATCCACAAGAGCCACTCAAGCTAGAGGGTTAATAAATGAGATCAAGGCCTAAAAGTAAATGAAAAGAGGTGTAAAAAAAACTCTGCTGTAGCATTCTTTTATTAAGTATTAAATCTTTTAATTAGAAATCAATAATTAGTTAATTTCTGATAGATTTTCAAAATCAGTGCTTTTTTGCCTAAAAACTTTCTAATACAAATTATATTTTGCTCACAGGTAACCAACTTTGCACACTATCACTTTTCAAAAATATCTCCAGTCCTAGTGTAAACACAATTTTTATATCAGTATTTTCATTAGTTTTTCTTCTTACAAATAGCACAAAGTTTGTTTCTCTACCCCATGTGTCAATTTCCTACCAAATTTGTTTTTTGTACCTACAGCACATCATCCATTGCATAAAATTTAGATTGTCTTCACTATTATAAGTAATCTATTTAAAGTATACAAGGATATGTGTAGGTTATATGTAAATACTATGCCATTTTATATATGCGACTTAAGCATCCACGGATTTTCATATCAGCAGGGGCTCCTGGAACCAATCCCATGCAGATACTGAGGGACAACTGTATAACTATAGCCTTGTATATAGAAACTTTATCTGTTTGCACATACGTGTGTAATCGGTTTTTGGGTTTTTTTTTATGCAGGATGGTTGGACAAACAAAACAAATATGTACAGAGTTCTGTATATATCATTAAATGTGTGCAAAAACTTCTAACCCTCTTTTTTTCAAAAGTAGAGACTGAATGCCTAGTTAAAAATGAATGTTTTTTCACAAGAAACCTTTACCCACACCTTGTGTGTGTGTGTGTGTGTGAGATAGAGAGAGATATGTACATTAACATTAATATACACCCTTAACCATAAGGAATGTTCAGAAATTACATTTAAAGACTTTGACGTTGATAAAAAAAGATAAACAAAACTAAAAATACTGATCATTTTTTTTAATCTAATTTTGCAAAGTTGAAGAAAATTTTTGTTTGGGCTCCAAGTAGGTCACATCAGCGAAAAGTGGGAGGGGGAATAATTTAACAATCCCAAAACATGTTAGGTCACTTATGCCAAAGTCTCAAAGGGACATCTTATCAAGTGTTTTGGCAAAGTCATTTCATAACTTAACAATAACCATCTTTTCTCTCATGTCTGTTTTCCTGAGAATACTGCAACAGTTGTTTGCCATTGTTTATTATCAAATGAATATTGTGTCTTTTTAAAAGAGTTTTATTTATTCTTTTATAATGTCTGGTCTAATACAGTAATCATTTCAGGAGCAGACAATACTGTCAAAAGGATGAATATTAGCAAAACAGTTACAACATAAATGTCAAGTGCAGATAAAATAAACTATTTAAATAGTGCTGAAAATGTTTAATTTTTTAACCTGATACATTGTTTGAGATTTTCATAATACAAAAAGTATAAAAAATATCAACATGGAAGTACATTTGAACTGACATAAAAAGATACCTGTGAAAAATTTAGAGAGTGAAACCCATTTCATTACAAGATTATCATATGATATAGCTGAAGAGCACAGGAGAAAAATATTGGGATTTTAATGAAAAAGATGAAGATGAAAATTTCATAAAACTATCTCTCTATTTAATTACACTGTACTGTATAGAATGGTGACTATTATAAACCAATTGTTCCAGCCAAAAACATCAAAATTAATAAAAATTCTCAATTTTGGTAGAAAGACTGTACAATAATGTGCATTTATTTATAATGACATGTCCTACTTTGTTGTGTGTACTAATACTTGCATACATTGACTAGTATAGATGTGTAAAATATGTACACATTTGTAGCTCCCTGAGGAGTGTGCTTACAAGTATTAAGGATATGCTGAAAAAGTTTTCAGCCCAACCAGAATAAAAAGATATGTGTGATTAGTCATCTAGTCAGATTTTGGGAAGTGGGCCAGACCAAAAACTTTTCAGTACCCAGCTCATATCTATCTATTACCATTATCTTTCATCCCTTCTCAGAAATACCAGGTGGAACCACAATCCTCTCCAGTATGCTTGGCCACCATAACACACAGGAACCACTATTTCCAGCTATACCAGTGGAGCAGCTCTCATCATAACAGATGCCTATTTGCTACTGCTAGTAACAAATGTAAGCAAGTCCTTGAAGAAGCTAAGTCCCTGTTTGCTGAGAGAATGAGGCCTATTAATCTTCCGTCTCTTTGGGAAACTTCTAGAGGTCCTAATCAATGCTGAATTGGTTCATCATCTCTCATCACAGGGCCTTTTCTCAAACAAAACAATATGGCTTTCACTTCTCCAGTTCAACTGCTGCTGTACTAACAATACTTGTGGAAAGAGTCTATCATGTTTTAGATAAAAACAGTGAAGCCCAGGCTATAATATTGGACATCTTGAAAACAGAAACTGGCATTCAAGTCTTCTCCACAAGCTGAAAAGCTATGACATCCCTGGGCATGTTTTTTGATTCAGTTCCTATTAAATCATGAAATGAAAAATGAACAGCCACTTGTCTCCATTCTTTTGCACTAACGCAGATATTCCCCAAGGGCTCCATCCTTGGTCCTACGCTGTTTTTAATTTTCATTAACAACCTTCCTGATGACATCAGCTCTCAACTTGGCATCTATACTGATGACACTATCATTTACTCCTGCCTCAATAGTAAGGCTGATCAGCCAGACAAGGTCAAAATGGCAGCCAATCTACAAAATGGCCTCAAGACCATCATTAACTGAGGCAAAAAAAAAAAAAAATGGCGTATCAATTTTAATGCCGCCAAAACTAAACTGCTCTCCATTAATCATCTGAGAGACTGATTCTATCATCCAAGAAAGTGATACATGGCGGCTTCTCAGGCTAACATTCTCAGCTGACAAGAGGTGGAAAGACTACATTGAATCCATCACCAGATCAGCTGCTAAGAAAATTGGTTCACTGTGTCAAGCAAGTCAATTTTTCTTTCCAGAATCTATCTTGCATATTTATAAGTCTACCATTTATCCATGCTTAGAATCTTGCTACCATATATGGTCCAGTATTCCTGAAGCTCCTCAATAAGATTTCAAAAAGAATCAGCAGTATTATTGGTCCTGATCTCATGGCTCAGCTTCAGTCACTTGCCCACCACTGTAAGGTTGCCTAACTGTGCCATTTTTTATAAATACTTTAATGGTAATTGTTCAATTGAGCTCTATGCTATGGTACTTAGACTGTATGAATTTAGGTACAATACTAAACTGGCAGAGAGATATCATCAACTTATAGTTGAGCTAGCTAGATGTAGCTGTAACTTCTATGCTAACAGTTTCTTATCCTGCACTTCTCACTTGTGGAACTCCCTCCCTTTCCAACCAATTTTAATCTGCAAAAATTTAAATGCAATGTCAATTGCTATCTACTGTCCTCCTGATTATTCTTTTCTTTCTCCTCATTACTAATGTTTCTGCTCCTAATTCATCCACACCCTGTAACCCTTTGCATGCTAATGTCTGTACAGCCTTGCTTCGGGTGATACAGATTAAAAAAAAAAAAAAAAAGTTGCTGTTAATAGTATTTCTTTCATCTTGATTTCATGCTTTTTATTTTAACATTCTACAATACCTTGATCAGAATTAGAAGAGATTGACAAAAAAACTAACATAAAATATTCAGTGAAAATAATAACTGACAATGCTTCATTTATTAATAAATTCAGTATTATGACTAATACTACAAGTGTATATATAAAAACACAATGAAGATAGAGTGAAAGTTCAATCTAGAGTTAGTACACCTTTATAGCATAATGGTAAAGCATTTGCAACATTAAGACCAAAGGAAAAAAAAAAAAGAGAATGAGACATTAGGTTTATTCTTTATTTCCAATTTATACTGTTTACTAAAAGTCATAGAATGGTGGTCTGAGATGTTGTGATAAAAAGTAACTGAAATTAAGATGAAACACTAGTCAAAAAATTCTTCATCTTATAATAAATTCAAGATATTATGTTTATCTATTATTTTAAAATCTAAATTATTTTATAAATGTACTTGTTAAAAAGAAAAATATGCATGCATTATATTCAGAAGAATATCTTCAGCTTTTTTATTTTGACCAATTGGATCTCTAACCTTCAGGTGTAAGTCATGTTTTGTAATCATCTTTCTTTTTTCTTTTTTTTTTTTTTTTACTTTTAACTCCTTACTGAGTGAGTAAAGCAGCAAAGATTTGTTCAGTAGTTTTTTGTTTATATAGTGATCAAAACAAAAATGAGAGATACTAGTTCACATGATTCATCAAATAATGGCATTCCCCAATACAGAATTTTAGATAATTCTTGTAATGTGATGTGTGTGTTACAAGACACATAGATGTTGTTTTGTCTATCCAAATGGCTGCTTATTCATATGAGACTGTCAAATAGTTACAAAGATTTCCCTATACTGTTACATACATACTTCTCTGTAGGTGTGTGTGTGTATATATATATATATATATATATATATATATATATATAAACACACACACACACATTCCTCAATGTCTCTCCAAATTCTAAAATATGTAAGAAAATCTAGTCATCAATCTTCTTGTGCTAATCAGTAACAAGGGACTGCTTAATGCCTGCCTTCAATACCTCCACACTCACTTCTTGTGGATAAAATGCTAAAGCTCTTGCTTCTTTCTCCACCCTTTTCATCATAATCGGATCAAGTCATGAAACCAAGAAGTAATTCAACAAGCCAAGGAATAAACTTTCACACTTCCACAGCAACCAAGCACATTTTTCTATTCATAATATATTTAACTATTAAAAAAAAGAAAAGAAAAGAAAAAGAAAAATCACTGATTTTTGATAAAAGCAGTGTTTGTTTTCCTAGTGCTAGTCAGAAAGGAGTGTCTTGAACATTGGAATCATTATACATATAATAGCCCTATCTTGTCAATAATGCATACATTAATTCCTGACCACTGACAATCACTTTCTTTCAAATGTTCAATGCACAATATACAGAGTAAGCTACAAAATCTGCTAAAACAAATTTTATATTGAAAATTATTAAATTCTCTGTTTTACCATCAGTTCTTTTCCTGCTACCAGGAGAAATAATTTAATTTTGGCATAAAATGACAAAAGCGAATTTGAATCATGAAATTAATAAAAGTTTTAAGAAAAGATAAAGTCTAAGTTACATATGACAGTTCCAAATATGATTGGGGCTAAACCAATTGTTTTATTTTTCCCTTCCAAAGTTTTCTCTCAATTATTTGTAATTTTCTATATTTTGCATTCATTAGAATAAGTTAAAGCTTTGAAATAATTGTTTAATAAATCCTAATCAATGGCCAGTTGTAAATCTTTGTATATTTTTCAAATTTGAAGTTATTTTTAACTGTTGACATTAAAGCAATATAAGGTGGATTTAAGATTGCAGGTTAATAAACACTTTCTGAGAAAAATGCATTTCTCTTTTATCTAATATTAATTGAAACTTCTCTAATACAGTGTCAATAAAATAGGAACTTCTTACTGGAATGAAAAGCATATTTGAGATAAAACACCTTTTTTCCAGTGGGGGGAAAAAACTGACTTTCAATTGTAAGAAGACAATGTATGGCTGTCAATATGAGGAACAACCCAAGATGTGAGCTACAAACTGGAGATATCAGAATAAAAAAAAAGTACAGAAATTTAAATATCTTGGATATGTTTTAACAGATTAGCTGAAAATGTGACACAGAAATTTGACAGGGTCTTGGAATAACAAAAGCTGCCTTCTAAAAAGAAAAAAAATAATATTAAGAATCAGGAAAATTTTGTTCAGAATAAAGAAAAGAGTGCTGAATTGCTATGTAATATCACTCTTTCTATATGGCAGTGAACACTGGATAATTTCTTCACAGATAAACTAGAGACTTGAGGCAACAGAAAAATGGTTCTGCAAAAGGTTGCAGAGAAATACCATAGATAGAACATGTGAGTAACAAGGAAGTTTCAAGGAAAATAGAAACAAAAAGGACACTTGGAGTTTAGGATCAGAAAAAGATAGTTGAAATTTCTAAGGGGCATAATGAAGAAAGAGGGATTGGAGAGTTTGACACTCACATAATAGAAGAGAGAAACAGCAAATAACCTACTGAATGAGCTTGTGTAAATGAATGGTAGAAGAGTTACAAGTAGAGATGGGAAAAAGACAAATATCACTTATAGCTGCAAAGGATAGAGAGTTGCAGAAAGACATGATCACCCATATCATGGCGGGATACAGTAAATAAAAGAATCACCTGTTCTTCATAGAATTTTTTTTTTCTTTTTAAGTGAAAAGTTAGTATATTCTAAATTTGGAGAATTTTCAAATTTTAATTTTTTTAATGCTTTTTAAATTATTTATTCTCTCAGAATTTAAAAAAAAAAAAAAAAATTTCTATACTCATTTCCTTTACTCAAAGATTTATCATAACTTTATCTCAAAACCATCAAAGCTACCGTTAAATGGAAGGCAGGAACTGCTTTAGCACAACTGCTTTAGAGAAATTTTGCTCAAATCTTTGGTTGATCTTAAGAAAATTCTCAAGAAAACAAAATACTCACCAAACAATCATAGTTCACATTCAAGATATTGTGACTAATATTTTAACCATGTTCATATATTTTAACAAAGGGTTATCACTACCACAACCACCCCCAAATGGGGTTATCTGTCCTTGTTTATTTTTTTTGTTTTTTTGTTCCCACCACCACCACCACATACCTTTCAGGTAGCTATTTTATTAGTGCATGTATACAAATACAAAACAGATCAAAAGTTTTTTAAAATATTTTATGAAATATTTTTTATTTTAAAATTTTAGAAGGGCTTTTCTAATTTTGTTGTTTATAATTTCAAAAACTATGTGACATACCGTTATGCCTTTCAGTTTTTGTCTTAAATAAAGTAAATTTGTCTTTTTTTTTAAGACAATCCCAGGAATTGTCAGGTTGTGTTGCTAGTTCCTAAGTAGAATAATAAGTATTAAAAAAAAAAAATCTGAAACCATATGGGATTAAAAGGATACAAAGTGGAGGAGGATATTGTGTGTGAAGAAAAACTTACATATGTACAGGTATATATTTATCAATTACAAATTAGTTTGACACAAGGCCACTCTGGTGTGGGGCATGAAATAGCAAACTAATCACAGCTCCACAATAGGCTCCTTATATTTGCTATATGTTTAAAAAATTAAAGTTTTTATCTAAATCATGTAGCTTAAACAGACAGCAGATAAGAAAATGAATCATCAATTCAAAAGAATCATGCCAAATACAATTGCTTTAAGTTTAAGCTATGAAGATGTTCAATATCTAAGTAAGGTTTACCTTGTTTGTCTTCAAATAAAAACTGTTATAAGATCCAATACCAATGAAGACAAGACACACCTTACAGTGAAGCCAATGCACATCTGTTCATACCATCTTGTAATCATCTCGTCATGCTAGTGCTAATCTTTACATTGCCATGAGAAAAAATAGAAAAAATGTTTTGAGATGGTAGAGCAAGAAGAAAAAATTTTGAGTAGAAATTAAGAATAAGTACAGCATATATTTACACCTATTTCTGTTATAGAACTAGAAAGATGCCCATGAAGAAGATTACTATTCATCCATTTTAATAGTCTGAAAACACATTCCTCCTCAAAATGACAAATTCTGACAATCTTGTATAGGCCATGTCTCTTTAGAAGGTGGATAATCATTGCACTCCACATCTTTTTATGCTTTGTAGCTCTTAGTAATGATTGCCTTTTTAATATCTTTCCCACTCCATGTTCTGCTATCCATTTCTATACAAACTTGTTTGGTAGGCGATTTGCTGTTTCCTTCTGCCTCTCTTAGTCTTTAGTATGTCCTTTGAGTACAAGATTTCCCAGGCTTTCTTTTCTCATTACATGTCCTAGAAACTAAATTAAATAATGTCTAAAACATTGGCAGATTGTATAAAAAAAACAGCATGATGAATTAGTAAGTACATTTGTGTGTTTAATTTTTAAAAGCATGGTCATAAAGAAATACATATATATCCTCACCATCAACCAATGCATTCCTGAGAGTAAGCGTTTTATCAAAGTTATCACCTTCAAACATATCAGACTTTACATCCAGTGTGAATGGCTTGCCCAATATGCCAAAGTATCCTAAGCTAAAAATCTAAATTATATATTATAAATGTAGCACATCAAATATCATGACAATGGCATCCACCAGCATTCACACAATGAAAGCAATCTCACTTCACCCCAAATTTAGTCAGTATTAATAGATTGGCTTTTTAAAATTCTCAAATATGTATTTTTTTTTAATCTTTAAAAAAATAGCAAAATATTAAATATGTACAAATGTTTCCAGCAAAGACAAAGTTTTAAATTGTGTGTTAAGTCTCAAAAAAAAAAAAAAAAAAAAAAAAAAAAAAAAGAAAAAGAAAGGCGTTCTGAAATCTTTTCCAATCATCTTATATAAAAAAAAATTAATATTTATACATTTCTGGCAGATACACAATTATTAGAATTAAAGTTCAAAAGTAAATGAATGGCTTTCAACTTTATGTATTGAAAACTAGAGATAACAACTGCCTTTTGCATTAATAGCAGAAGCTTTTGCTTACAAATTATATAAAAGCTTTGGGAAGACATTGCTGTTATCAGCATTCAAAAGATACTTTGATTGTGATGAATATCCATTGTAAAAAGATTTGCAGAAAAATAAATTTTCTAAGAGACATTTATCCACTTGCAGCCAAAGATTTTCAGAAAGTTTAATTACTTGATAATTCATTTAAATTTGAATGCAATTCCAAAAGAAAAGGAAATGTAAACATTTCTTTATAAGTAACTGCAGGATTACAGTGAAAAGTTG
Source organism: Acanthosepion pharaonis (assembly GCA_903632075.3). Classification (NCBI taxonomy): domain Eukaryota; kingdom Metazoa; phylum Mollusca; class Cephalopoda; order Sepiida; family Sepiidae; genus Acanthosepion; species Acanthosepion pharaonis. The sequence continues at coordinate 837,563 of CAHIKZ030002633.1, forward strand.
GTTTTTTTTCTGTCTGAAATTACCTACATGAAAAATAAAATTACAGAATGGAGAAATTTGTTTCATTTTAGGACAACAGGATATGACTTATTTTTACATCCTTGTCTTTCTTCCTGAAATTGTTATGCTAAACAGACAAATTATTGTGAACATATGCTTGTCATATTCACCTCTGAATCAGCTTCCAAAGTCTACATCCTTGTCTATTATGATTCACAGATTAACCTTTATCACTCTGAATGTGCCTTCATTTGCTATGCCAAAAGTTTATCCTGCCACTGAAGGTGACTGATCCCTGAATTTGAATTTGTTTGAATTCCATAGTTGTGTTCCTATATCCTGCTATACACCTTTAAGTGAAATTAACAATAAGGTTACTGCAATTGAGAGGCCTTGAAAAAGAATGCAGTGGACAGAGAAGTCATATTAATAATACAGAGTGCTAAAGGTTAATACTTAGATTGATCCAAGATTCAAAATATAAACAGTTTGCTTGCATTCAAGATTTTTAATAGAAATGATTCTTCTTTAATTAAGGAGGTAATAATTTACTATTATAAAAGAGCTTAGTTAAAAAAGACCTGCTTAAAAGATAAGGTCAAACAACAAAGCTTGCATGAAAAAGCTAGCATACAAGAGTAATATTATGTAATTCTATATATTTATATATATATATATATATATATATATATATATATATATATATATATAATCCATCACCAATTGCATGACTGAGTTTCATGTACAACACTATCTTCAGGTACTGAGTATAGACTGGCTGTTATGCAATTTAAATTTTTTAAAATTTATCTGGTTATGATACATAGCTGTTTAAAACGCTTATTTTTGTCATATAGGAAAATCCAACATGGCGCGTAAACAAAATATTTGGCGAAAAATCACATTCATCAGTAACATTTAAACACCTCATAGAATGTAAAGTTCTTAAAGCAAAACTGTGCCAAACTGTTTTCCTGACTTGGCTGTCTGAAAATGACAACATTAAGATGAAATAATGGAAACTGACCGTGAAAAACAATTATGTGCAACAACTTTTCGATCAATCAGTAAAATTCTGGACCTTTTCGGGTGATGTTATAGGATCCAGACGGCTATTGTTTGCACATGGAATTATTCACTGGTAATTAATCTTCGATTTGGCTGTGGAAAATGTCACTTGGCAGTTAGCATTAAGAAATTATGCCCAATTTTCTGAAAAAAATCCCCCTTTCTTTTTCTCTTTTTTTTATGAAAAAATACTTATTTTCACTTCAAAGTAATATCATCCAAACTTCATCCCTTTCTCCTTAATTTGGCATGTACATCATTGAATAAAAGGAATGGCTAAATGGCCCTGCGATGGGAAATACGAAGGACATGTGGCAAAAAAAAAACAATGTCATCTGCTAAGTGTTGTCATCACCAGGTCACCGGGTGTTAAAAACAAAACACATCAAGCCATTGTTCAAACATAGGTTTGAAAAAAAGAAAAAAAAAAAAAACCTATCAAGCCCTACCAATGTTGACCCTTTTTTTTTTTTCACTCTTTGCTCTTATCTGGGAGTGGTAGGTTTTATTACAAGCTGACAACAACTTGTTCTAAACGTTTATTACTGGCAGGCTGACCTTTGACCTAGTTATGTCAAAGTCAATTTGGCTTAATTTTACTTTAGGTTTCTGGTGGTCAGGAATTGCAGATAAATCTTTCGCCTTTTACTAAAGATTTCCATGGCTGGGTGTCAACTTTTTTTTAATCCCTGGCAGTCATATAATTGAAAATTACCAATGGACTTTGTCGCATTTTGACCCTCCCTAGGAATGTTGATTTCCTTCAAAACTCTCAATTTTATGCCTGAAATAGTTTGATTTTGATTTAGGCTTACTGATTTTCCAAAAAAATGGTTAATTTTCTATTAATGGGGAAAATTTTTGTTTAGAACTAGAAAAAATGCAAAATTTTTCAGTATTTTTTCATATTTTACCCCCTGAAATAAAAATTTGAGTCATTTACACCAGCCAATTTTACTTTTAAATGAAAGAATATGTCCTTTGCTTTCAGAAAATACCTTGTTTCAGGGGATTCAGATCAAAAGTTTCCTTGATATTTGTTTAGGTGATGATAAAACAGTCATTTTTTAATATTTTACCCCTATAAAAGTATGAAAATCCATTTTTTCAGAGAAAATAAGCTGTGAAAAAATGACTTACCATTTTTGTGATGATTTTTACTTGGGATAGAAAATTTTTACCATAGCAAACCTAAATTGACTTTATTTAAGTTCAGTGGGGCTAGAGGAAACCTCAAACAGCTGTGCATAATGTTGGCATAGATAAATATTATACTGGGATAATAGATTTTTGATTTTAAAAATTATATTTGGCATTTAAAATGGTATGTGTGTGTGTGTGCGTGTGTGTGTACGAAAAAATTAAAGAAATTTTTAATGTTGGGAATATTAATTTTTTTATAAGACACCAAAAGTGTTGAAACTAAATGGCTATTTTTGTAGTGATTTTATAATATGTTTATGTTATAATTTTCGAATAAATAATTATATTTGCTCTACTCTGTATTGAGCACTCTAAAGAATAGTATTTGTTAGTTATTGGAATTTATTCTGTATGCACCAATCTTATATATATATATATATATATATATATTATATTATATTTAGTGAAACGAGATGGTCAAACAACAGAGATTTTGTCAGTGACAATCACAGGATTATTTATGCAGACAGAGATAAAAACGATAAAGGAGTACGATTGATACTAGATCAAGAATTCAAGAAATGCATTCTGGGATACTACCAATTATCCAAAAGAATTCTGGTAGTCAAGCTGAAATGAAAGCCTTTCAACGTAGCTATCATAATAGTGTATGCACCGACAGCGCAAAATAAGGAAGAAGAAATCGAATCTTTCTATTCCATGCTAGACAATGCCAAAGCTCTTTGCAAATCACAATAGGTCATAATTATCATGGGAAACCTGTACACTAAAGAGGGCAGGGAACATAGCTGGAAAATTCAGACTAGAAATCCACAACAAACGTGGAGAAAAATGGATCCAATGGTGCACAGCCATTGACCAGGTAATAGCCAACAAATGGTCACATGGTTCCAAGAACATCCGATACAATTATGAACATGGAGGAGCCTAGGAGAAGAAACTAAAAAAAACAAATTGACTACATAACTATAAACAAAAGATTCAGGAATGCAATGGTTCACTGCAAAACCTACCCAAGTGCTGACTGCGGAAGAGAGCATTGCCCTGTTATATGTAATCTAAGAGTGAAATTATGGAAACTCAAGAAGCTTAATGCAGCACCCAAATTGCAATACAACAAACTCCTGAGTGACCTGTTCCTGAAAGAAAAATATATGGACAATGTGAAAAGAAAATACAAGGGACACAATGGAAATGGAAACTCAAATGGGACGTCCTAAGAGAAGCTTTAGTGACATCGGCAAACAATATCATCCCAAAGGAGACTGAACAAAGAAGAAAAAAACAAATGGATGACTGATGAGATTCTTGACATGATGCAAATGAGACAGAAAACTATGCCAAGATATGGAACGGAATACAGAAAACTACACAATGAAATAAGAACCAAATGCAGGCAGCAAAACAAGAGTGGCTAAGCAAAAAATGTGCAGAAATAGAGAGTATGAGTACCACCAACAAAGGAGATATGCACAAACAAATAAGACAACTAACAGGACAGAAGACATGCCCATCAACAGGTTGCATAAAATCAAAGGATGGAATACTCACATGAGAGAAGGAAAAAATTCTTCAGCACTGGAGCAAATATAGTGGAGAAGTCTTCCACGACAAGTGAGAACAACCAGCAATACACAGAACTACTGACAGACCTGAAATTCTAAAACCCAAAGTAGAAGCTGCACTGGCAAAATTGAATAGAAACAAGACAGCAGGGCCAGAAGAATTGTAACAGAAATGCTGACAGCCTTAGATGACTTTAGCATAGACAAGATCACCAAAATAACAAATGAAATCCACAACAGCGGGGATATACTGGAAGATCTCAGCAGATCTTGTTTCATAGCACTGCCTAAGAAACCAGGTGCAAACAAATGCGAACTCTACTGAACAATCAGCCTAATGAGCCACAAAACCCATCATCTGTATTCTGAAGAATAGAGTACAAAGCAGAATCAGGCCAGAGATAGGACAAGAACAGTGCAGGTTCATTAAAAACAAAGGAACAAGGAACATGATACTCATGCTCAGAATGTCATCAGAAAGAGCAATACAAATGCAGAAGGATATGCACCTGTGTTTTATAGACTACACAAAGGCTTTCAACAATATACACCACAAAAACCTGTTGAAACTGCTCAGCAACCTTGATATATTTGGGAAAGATATTAGAATAATCAAGAACCTATACTGGCATTAAATGGCCTGCATGCAGATAGAGAATGAATTCAGCAGATATACAAAAATAGAAAGGGGCATGAGGCAAGGATATATCTTCTCGTCAGACTCATTCAACATGTACAGCAAGGCAATTCTGAGAGAATTGGAAATCCTACCGGGATTCATCATTGGTGGCCACAATCTTAATAACATAAGATACACAGATGACACAGTGCTGATAGCAGAAACATAAAAGAAATTACAAAACCTCCTACAGAAGGTAACAAAGAAGAGCAAGAAGAAGAGACTAAGCATAAATTACAAGAAGACAGAATGCATGGTCATCAGTAAAAGGATGAGCCTGAAATGTGGTTTACAGGTAAGGAACACTAAAATCAAGCAGGTGCAGAAATTTAAATAACTGGGAAGTGTTCTGGCAGAGGACAGTAAGTGCGACAATGTGATCCGAAGGCATTCCAAAAGCTAGGCAGATTATTACGAGACAGGAGGATTTTGTTAGTAACAAAGAAAATACTAAACTGCTACACAATATCTGTCCCCCTTTACAGCAGCAAATGTTGGACGGTCTCCTCAAAGATGAAGATGAGGATCAAGGCAATTGAGGTATGGTTCTACAGAAGGATGCTAAAGATATTATAGACTGAGTATGTGAGCAACAATGAGGCTTTGGAGAGGATGCAAACAAGGAGGAAGCTTATACTTAACATCAGGAAGAAGCAGCTGAAGTTTCTGGGACATGTAATAAGAAAGGAGGGCTTGCAGAATCTGATACTCACAGGGCAAATAGAGGGAAAGTGACACAAGGGAAAGCAATATGTGACATACCTAGTTGGCTTAAGCAAGTGGATGACAGAACAGGATCTGCGAGAAGTAGCAGAGGGACAAAACTTATTTAGAGCGACAAGGGATAGGGGAAAGTGGAGAGCCATGATTGCCTATGTCCTGAAGGGACATGGCACATAGAAGAAGTATAAACCATAATATGCCTAAAAAATAAACCATAATTTATATTAAAAATAAATCTGGATCAATGTATTTAAGCAGATAATTATTTTTATGCTTAAATGTAAACATCAATTCTTTTCTCTTGTTTAATAAGCAAAGATTATTTAAGTGTTTTAAGATAATTAATTTTTCGACAAGACATAAGTTACATCTATTTCCTTTCCCCGTTATTTGGCTATTATAATATCCCTGTTGATTGATGGTGAGATGTCATCATTCTTTAATTACCAGAAATATTTGGAGATAGCAGTGCTGTTTTTGCATTTTATATTACCTTAGATGATAGCAAAAATGACATTTCCAAGGATTTTCAGTGGAACCTAAATAGAATTTAACATCATTACCAGAATGTATGCCCACTTGGTATACAATATTATCTATTGTACATTGACCGTTTAAGAGACAGTTCATATTTTTTTGGCTATTGTATTTGTTTTTAGAAATATTTACATTGTCTTTGTTGGAAATATATTTGTTTAATATAATGTTGTTATGCTGGGATGTGGTTTTATCTGTGTTATTAATGCTGCTATAGCTAAAATAACATTATTTTTGTTAAAAATCTTTTTTAGTATTGGTGAATGGTTAAAATGCTTATGGATTAAATTTAGTAAAATTCTTCTGATATTAGTTTGAACATTACAATTAAGAGGTGGATTGAACCATATAATTTTACATTTACGTTGTTACTGTTTATTTTTACCATCTTTGTTTTTTTCTAAATACTCCAAATTTATTTTATGATTGCTTAGTTCCAAATTTCCACCATAGAATTCTCTCCCTTTGCTGCTCTAGGTTCATTATGTTGGTTGCTATAAATAATCATTTATCAACTGTTATTTCCAGTATTTTAAGCTGGAAATCACCTACTACTGCTTTGGAACAAGGTTTAGCTTCCATTTTCCAACACCATATCGAATTCTTCTAGAGCCTACATGAGGTGTAACATCAATTAAACCCACAACAAAGCCTTTATTCAGGAGTTTTCTTTGATTTGGACTATGATGATGATTTTGAAGGCTTTACTCTTCTGGATATTGATGGTGAAGTGATTGAAAATGATAACCACGCGTCATTACATGGTGGAAAATGTTGATGATCACTAGCGGCTACTATCATCCATGGCTGACTAATTTTATGGAAGTTACTGGTGACCATCAATATACCTAATTAGCCTTTCTGAAGGCGAGTTATTGTCTATTTATAAACAACAAAATAACTATTTGTCAACACCACAAATAAATATGCTAGTTAGATGAAAGAAAAACCAAACAAATGCTGATGTCTTCTTGGAAACATGTCACATTTTGACAAAATGAGAGCCTTCTTAGTCATTTTGCTTCATATTGCACACCAGAACGCCACATGGAGTAATAAAAGTTAAAGTATGTTAAATTATTAATGCATTTGTTTTTATTTTTTGTTTCAGTTTTTTTGTTTTTTGTTTTTTTCAACATCAAAACCTGCATATAAAACACAATTACATCAAAATATTACTGTACATTCTTTTATTAGTATACAAAAAAATAACATCTATACACACAATACAAAGAAAGTTATGAAAGTTATAACAATTTTAAAACAGTAGGTGCTTATGTTTTTGCACCCTCAAAAAAAAAAAAAAAAAATGAAGTGGCGGGGGAACAATTCTAGAAAGAAATTAGCATAGTAAAGGTTAATTTTATTATTACAAATATTTGACTATTGTTGGAATTAGCAGATAATCTAATTTAGATTGATTTATGTAAATTATCTAGAATTTTGTGGTGGTAGTGGTTTGATTCTTTATTGACATATCTTTGGTTATATAGCTCTTTGGTATATGGTTTGTAATAACCAGTATTCAGGTCTAAGGTCACATCAAAAAAGTTGATCACTTTAGTGTTGGTGATAGAGGCAATATTTTGCTCATGATCTCTGAAAAATTTTATTAGTTCCTTTATCAATCTGTCTATATTTCTTAGACTTGTTTTACAGAGGAGAATTACACCATCTATATAGCGTCAGGTGTCCTTAATGTCGAAAATAAATCTAAGTCTCCACAATTATAATATTCCAACTAATTTGCATGCCTCTGCTGAATCAAATGCTCCCATTGTAAAATTAAATTCTAGTTTACTTCTTTTGATCCACAGGTAACTATTATGAAATAGTATAGGTTTTTGTGATATTTATTTCACAATCACTAATAGGACAGTAATTTTTTGCTAAATTTACAGCAGCCATGAGAAGACTCTCAGTGATGGATGGGTAAAAGTCACAAATATTGAATTGGATGAATGTACATTTATTCTTTCTTTTTATTTTAGTAAACCATTCTATGGTTCTGCTGTCTTATGCCACTGGTTAATTCCTAGAACATTTTTTGTATATTCACATGCTCTTTCAATAATTTTTTGCTGATTTTGCCAATATTATTTTTAGTTGGGTCATTTGGTTTGGTTTACAGCATATCAACCTCAATGGGTTATTTAATGCCAACAACTCTTTTTCCTGGTAATATTTTGTTTTGTCAAAAATCTATTACTGGTAATATTTTTTCCTCAAAAAGATATAGCTGGTATTTTTTTTTTTTTCAAAAATGTATTGTTGGTAATATTTTTTTTTCAAAAATATATTGCTGGTAATAGTTTTTTTCTTCAAAAATTTATTTCTGGTAATAATTTTTTTACAAAGTATTCCTGGTGTTAAAACTTATTTTTATACTTCCATAATGCTTTTTAACTTAGTTTCGAGATAAACTAGTTGCCCATAGCTGGGGCCCTAACAGGTGCTACCACCCTGGGGTCAGGGTGGACCTGGGAACACCAGCAATTAAGAGGTGGTTCTACGCTCTTCAAAACCTCCTGATCAGAGGCCTTGCTGTTAGATGCAGTTTATCATCTTACTCTGGACGCAGATGTAGTTTATCATCATACACAGGATGGTTAGTTGTGTCGAGTAATCAGTATTGAGGGTTGTTTATGAAATTTACTTTGTAATCTAACTGCAATGAATACTTGTTGCTTATGGAATTTGTGAATCCTGTCATCAATTTTTAGATCAGCGGCTATTTTCTTGGCTTCACTATTGATGTTATTTTCTCAGTGGTTGGGCCACCTTTTATAAAACTTATTAACTTCTCTGTTAATAGCTTTATGGTACATATCTGCATAGATTTTAAATTGGTCACTCATCTGCTTTGATAATAATTTTGTTGGATTTTTTGATCATAGAAATGTCTTTTAGCATTTTTCACTGTAGGCAGTCAGTAGCTTTAGTGAATTTAATTTTGTCTATTACTGAGAATAGATTTTTCTCAGAGTCCCAAAATAGATCATTGCATGGTGGTGTATTTTGGGACTTAAATCCACAAAGCTCGGAAACTTTTAAGTTATTATACTTGCTTTTTTCCACTTCATCCTTTTTATGATGTTCTTGATCTTGTGTAAAAGGTTTTTTATCAGGAACTATAATGTTTTAAGTGGATTAGTCGAAATTAATTGGTTACATATTCCGGTAATGTTTAGGATACAAAGTATAAATGCTTTATTATACCTATAATGGCACTCAACTAAAAGGAGAAAAATATAAATATAATTATAATATATTGCACATATAGTGCTGGTGGTAATAAAACAGTGCTCAATGTCATCCAATAGAGCTATTAAGTGTGTGTGAGTGTATATATATATATATATATATATATATATATATATATATACACACACACAACATATAAGTGTAACAGCATGAGATAATTGTCTATCCCACAAAATATTTAATATTTAAAATACACTAAACTAATTGAGTTTCTTTTTTCTAGATTTTCAGGTAAGACATTTAGCCATCTTGACACCATTTGTCATAAAAACCACTAAAAAACCCATTGAGTTCATCAAGCTAGAAAGAAAACAAAAAAAGAAAAGAAAATTTTGTGTCAGACCCCTTCCCAACTGAGCAATGTTGAGACAAAAAAAGATCATACAGGCTTTCAGTAATGGTACCAACATTCATACTCTGGCTTCCATCTTCAAAGTTCATTCAAGAACCATCAAGAGAATGGTGAATAAGTTTAAATAAGAGTGAACTGTAGAGGGGAAAACTGGATCAGGAAGTTACAAAAGCAAGAGGGATCATCATTTCACAGCTAAATACATTCTTATTGTTCAAAGAGTTCAATAGTGTTATAAAAACCTTGAAGAATTCCAATATTTTTAATCATTTCTAAGATACAACAGTTCAAAGCTTAATATAACAATTGGACAATTTTGCTGTTACACCTGGTACATATGATGACTGATTCAATTTTGACTAATGTCAATGCTTCATCCATCCTAAACTATGGGCATTGTGGATGTGGCTTTTTAAGGTTACGGTCTTGCATTGTCTTGTGTAAATGTAGCAATATTAGGCATTTTTACAGTAATCGTTTCATAAAAGCTGCATAGTGTATAACGAATGATTACATACTCACACATTATTATCTCTAAACGGAGTTGAAATTCCAGCTGGATCTGTTAATTCATAAAATGAATTAATCTAAAATCCACTCTTTTTTCCTGCACTTAATAATTATTGATATATCTTCCTAAAATGTCTTGTCACTGGTATACCAGAATAAGTATCTTCTATGCCAAAGGAATAACATCAAACAGCTGTTAGATACATCATCTATTTTGAAATGAAGATAGATCAATAAACTCATAGCCAACTGATAAAAAATGCATTTCTTTCACAACTGTTACTCAGTATTATCTCCTTACTTGTCAAAGCACTTTATTCAATGTTCAATATAAACCAATTTAAATAGTGACATTTCTCAAATGATTAGACCTGGAAAATATCAGAGATTTCAATGTGAAATAAATGACAAAGTTGAAAAGTGGAGAACTAATTTCTGTTTGATTATAAAAGACAAATGCAGGAAAAATTGTCTTTCAAAATGAGCATAAATGTAATACAGAAAAAAATTAAGAGATTCAGTTGCTTTCAAGTGCAATTGATTATTCTATTTAATACACAGTATTTTTAATTTATTGACAATATTTTTAATTTTTTTTAAAATTCAAAACAAGGAAAGTAAACAATTATTTGTTCTTGTTTTGCATTCTGCACAATGCTAGAATTCCGGATATAAAGTCATTTTTCAAACATTTTTCTCTACAAAAAAAAAAAAAAAAAAGACAGAACAAGAAGCACACACATACATACAGTGAGCCCATTTGCTAATTATTTCAAGAAAAGCTTTCTCTTGCCTTTACTCTATTAAACTTGGTGAGAAAGTCATTCACCTCTGTGATTGATTGATGTATGATAGACAAAAATGACAAACAAAAATAGAAATACCTAAAAGGTTGAGTACAAGAATTGCTTTCTGGTATGACCAACTAATAATACTTAAAACACAAGAGACAACATCAGCAACAATAATAACCCTTCCCTGACCAAGAGGCAACATCTGTTGCATTCTGCTTACCTCCTCTATATATGCACATGTCAGAATGCAGCACCTGCATAACTAACCTATTACACAGAACAACTATCACTTCAATAAATCTTATCTATTTCAGTTAGTCACACTGGGTTTTTTTTTTGGGGGGGGGGGGTTACATTCAGATCCAAGAGAAAAACAGTAGTACTGATCATTGAAAACTATCCACTTCAGACAGCTCCAAAACTTTACAATGGAGATTAAGGGAAATTGAAAATTTGTGAAGATTCCAAATGTATAAATAGTCTTTTTAATATGAAAGAATATATTAGTGCATATCAAAAAGTATTTACATTTTTAATTAACTTTTTATTTTATATTTTTATAATTCAACAACTGATCATCAACTTTTAGGCTTTATTTCAAGTGACAAGTCAAAACCTTTAATACACTTAAACTAGTTTTGGGGAGTTCAGTCAAATATTGTTTTATTTCTTTACATAATTCTATAACCAGGCTTGAAACCCAATTTAAAATTGCCAAAATCTTAATACTTATATCTGGTATTCTAAAACCTGAAACAAAATGCACAGTTGAACAGTACTAAAAGTTAAATTGACTTATCTGACTGAACTTCAGATTTATTGAATATTATACCTCTAGCTATATACTGAATGCTTTTGGCAAAAGTTCTGCTGGCCTGAAAAATGTTATATATATATATATATATATTATATATATATATATATATATATATGTGTGTGTGTGTGTGTGTGTGCATAGAGAGAGAGAGTAAATACAACTAAAAAAGTGAGGAAATTATAATATAAATATATGTTAGATTTATCAAGCATATGGCTCTGATGAGCAGTTCAATAAAAAACTCTTGAGACAGTTAACCAGATAAATCACTTGCACTTTTGATATGTACATGAAGTTTTAGAATAAAGATTTTAAAAAGTAAAAATACATTTGATACACAAATATTGAAAACAAAATGCATTTTTAAATACAAGACAAAAGCATATCTACTTAAGTTGGCTAATATAGTAAGTAACAATCTGGTATTCTCTTTATGAACAAAATAAATTTGACATGTTGAAAATGATATTTACTAAGCGTGGCTGAATCTGGGAAAGAAAGACAATAGTGAGAAATGAACACACTACACTAGAAATAGGCTTGCAAATTTAGCTATTTTTTGGGCTGGTTTTGTTACAAATAGTCTGTGATTAGATTCAAAGTAGGAATTGTATACCTTAATATCAGCCACAAACTACCTAAGTTGGGTGTCCAAAATGCTGAAGTCAATAACCCTTTATCTGGGCTATGCCACATGACCTGATGTTTCATAGGATAGTTGAACTGTGTTTTGGATGGAATATCTTTTCGAATAACAAAACGATAAGAGTTACCCATTATTGTTTGAAGTTTCCATTTTAAAGGGTAACATTATCTTACTATCAAAAGAACAGTAGCATTCAAAAATACTTGAGGTAGCATTAAAATCCCCATTAAAGGACAGTTTGGGGGCGGTTCTATTGCACACAATTTAGCACCAAGTAAGAATTGAACTCACTACACCAAGAATGGTCTAGCAAATCTAGCATCTAGCTAACTATAGCTTGACAGAAGACACTTGACAAAAATTAACAACATTAACATTATAATCAGATTAACATTATAATCAGATACAAGTGAGATAAGCCTTTTGTCAGTAGTGAAAATCTTCAATAAATTTCTCACTTATTACAGTAAATTTGTGTATTTGCCAAATGTTTTCAATATACATATTCATTTCTCTTTTAATGAATAAATACATAGTCCAGTCATTCGGTAATATTTCTGCTATTTAATCAAGTATATCAATTTTAAAGGATTAAGTACCTACTTTGTAGCACACACCCACAGCAATATTACTTACACCTTGAAAAAAATATTCATATTAGGTTTGATGAAAAAAAAAAAAAAAATACAAGATAAGCAAATCTGGTTGTATATTCCTTTACACACTTAATTTTAACAGCTATTTGGTAAAAAAAAAATTTCCATCACATCGCCTGACCTCCATACACAGTCTACAAACTTTTTCAAATTACAGAATATAACTTACTAGCACCAAAACTCACTAAAAAGAACAAGAACTAAGTTACTGATGATTCCACTTAGAATTTTTGTATTCATGTAAGTCACTTCTTAAAGATAACACCTGACTTGATTTACTTAACTGTCTAGTCATACTGCAGAGCACTGTGAAAACATTAGTACCATAGGGAGGATTTCAAACACTCACTTAAAATTACAAAGATATCATTTTGTTCTAAATTTTCTTGTCATATATTGTCATGACTGTTCTTTTTAATTTTTACAGGATAAATATACATGAAAAGTTTTATTTTGAAAAATAAAATGAAAAGGCCAATATTTAAAAAAATGGTATTTTGATATTTCAAAAGTTCAAATCTGCAAAAACAGATTTCATTTTATTTTCAGTAAACAAAAATGCTTGTAATTCACACATATAACTAAAACTAAAAACTTCTTGTAGTAATTGACAAACGTATTCAAAAAAACTACTAATCATGAAAATTTAACTTGAACCTTGCTAAATACTATGGAAACATTTTGTGAGATGTTTAAACAACACACAGTACTAACAGAGTTAGTAAAGAATGACAAAAGAAACAAATTTTTATGAACTATGGTCATTAATAATGCAACAAAGTAATAAGATGATATACTAAATTAAGATTATTGCAGATTTTACAAATACACAAAAGTAATTACAATCATCAGAGTCAACTACTCTAAAGAACAGTGAGATAACAAGAGTCATAACACCCACCCTGAACAATTGAAAGTAACTGTGTATGTGTGGAGGGGTGCAGACTAACAGATATACAGGGAAAGGCAGAGATGTAACACAAAAACATCAAAGAAAAAAAATACAGGAATTTACAGAAACAACATGATGGATCACTGTCAAACAAAATAATTTCATTTTGAAGGTTTTCCAGGATAACAATGGTAAAGAGGAAATAACTAGCCCTACTTTTTACTGACTCAACTACAAGAAACTAAGGTATAAAAAGGTGACACAAGAATGATTTAAAATTCAGAAATAAAGTATTAATCATTTCACTATCTTCATCTTTGTTGTTTGGATCAAAGCATTTTTATGCCATTACAGATCTATATAAAGATGAGAATAAATCAAACTTTCAGTGTATTCATTTAATAAATTCTATCATGATATTATCATATAAACATCAGTCCCATAATGGGGTGTAGTTGAAGGTTACTGAGCAGTTGAGCACCTGATCAACTCCTGCCATGTATGTTAGTTGCATGCCAATGTCTGCATCTCTGAAGATGACTCGGTGGCATCAGCCCATTTTTACTTTTGTTTACTTTTTCTTTTGTCTAATGTAGTCCCTTGTTGGATGTCAGTGAAAAGATTATTGGCTCATATGACTTGATCATACTATTTCAACTTCCTCCTCTTAACAGTGGATATGAGATCTTCGAATAGACCTGTTTTTATCAGATGGTGTCATGAACTGCAAGTTCCTGGAGTCTTCCTGAATGTGCCATTGTCTGCACATTGAACATCACAATGATGATATTGTTCCTGGCTCTGATCTTGCTTTTTCCATCAGTCATACTTTACACCTTTGTCCTGATAAACAACAGTAGGTGTATTCCTTTTTATCCCAGGCAATAACTGATGTGGTATGAAAGTCAAAGAGATATTCATTCATTTATAGCATTTCTTGGGCAAACCTTTAAAACATGTATACTAATGTAAATTATTACCAAAAGCATTTACTAATAAGTAAACCAGAAATGATTTAAGAAACATCATGACAACAAAATTGTTTTACAAATCTTTTAAAAGCTTTTGCTGTGAAACACAGATGTTTCATGTAATTATTCTTGCATCAATCCTAATTTTCCAGTACAAAAACAGTTTTCCATTATATGGCTTAAAATTTATTCAGTGTGATCTTCTAAGACAAGGGGTCAATAAACTTTTTTTGGAAATGGGCCAAATTGGCAGTGCTTTGGAGATTTGCAGGCCAAGATAAACTAAAGGCAAAATGTACACACACACAAGGAGGTGCTGAAAATCTTCTGACCTAAACAAAAAGTGGTTAAAAAAATATATATTCAGTCATTTTTAACATCCTTTCAGTTTACAATTTTGCTATATTTATAGAAGGGCATCCAGTATCATATATATATATATATATATATATATAAAATACACATACAATAAGACTCACAAAACATACATAAGTCATTTTTAAAGTGAATAACTTTCATAAAAGTAGGTACTCCAAAAACAAATAAAGCAATACTTAAGTTTAAAATGCATTTTAGAAAATTTAAATCTTTGTTAAACCTTTTACTTTTAATTCCAAGCAAATGGATTAAATTTAATATTCCCAATGAACAAAATATATTTATGTATTTCAAACTGAATTTAGATTGATTAGAATCTTTTTTTTTTTTGCTCCTTATCAGTAAAATCGATAAATTTGTCTATATTGATAGATCTGTTAGCACAAATCTTTATTAAAAGAAGTTTTTAAAAAATATGTACTTTTCTGAAATGTGAGGAAAATTAGCTGATTTAAAGTTTAAATAATATGAATCGAAACAAGTACTACTTACTTCTAAGTTAAAATATAGTAGAAAAGCTTTTTTTTTAAATACAGAGAAATTGTGTTTAAAAAATAAAGAAAATGTTCTAAGCAATCTAATATTTTTAGAATGTTAGGTTACTTTGGCTTTATAGCCTTACTTTATGAAGACACTTTAGAAAATTATTAATAAATAAATTTTAATTTTATTATTGGTATCTTTTTATATATATATATATATATATATAGTCTGTATTAAAAAAAAGAAAAAAAAGTGACAGGTTTATACAGACATGAAAATAAATTCCAAATTCTTTTTAAAAATATTGTAGGTCATTGACTTGTAGTGAGATTTTACATTTATGGTGAGTAAATATAGTTTTAATTTAATAACAATATTACTTGGCTGCTACAAATTAATAAAAAAAATTTTAAGATGATTTAAAATCTTATAAATTGTTTTAGTTAAAATTTTTATATAAATGTCAACAATTCTTGTAAAAATGTATTATTCAGCAAAAAAAATATTAATATAGTCAATAATATATTTGATTTTAAAAGCAATTAAAAGCTTTTCTATTAAAAAAAAAAAAAAATCTTAGTTTTTATTGTATTTTTATTCAATTCCAGGTAGATTTTCTGCAACTGGGATCCTGTTTGACCAAAATATTTTGATTTAAGTTCTCCAAGAACTTGCACTTATCACAAATATAAACATTTTGCAATACAAAAAAAAGTTTCTCAAAATTTCATAAAATCAAATGAAGAGTGGAGAGGGGGGGGGGAACAGATTTTTTAAAAATCCTTTCTGAATAAGTGCTGAAAGTGATTTAAAATAGCAAAATTATCTGATTTCCTGTACAAATTTAATGTCTCACTTTGATGAAAAAAAAAAAAAAAAATTAACCAACATTTTTAGAGTTATATAAAGAATAAAAAAATAATTTTTATCCTTTGATCTTTCCTCTTAATAATAACAAAGATTTTGATAAAGTTTTATTTTTATTAAGTTTACATCATTTTTTTAACATGTATTCTTTTTGTGATTTGTTGGAGGTATGGACATAAAAGTAAATCTGTTTATTCAGCAATGACAATTGTTTTGTTTTTTTTTTATAATTTTGAGGAAAGACCATCAAGAAGCAATTTGTCTATGGACTAGGGTTAAGCAAAATGTGTTACAACAGATTTTATATATATATATATATATATATATATATATATATCTCCGAATGTAATAAGAACAAAAATAATATATAAATTCTAATGTTCACAGCATCAATTCAAAAGAGGTCTCAATACCTATAGTAGAGCAATAATTTTTTTCATATAGACAAAAAGAATTTACTCACTACATAGATGCAACCTTGCTTCAGTACATTTAGTTGCACCTTGACTGGTGAGAACCAAAATGGTTATGAAGAATTTTGTTTGTAAGGCTTTCAAACAGAATTATTCATAACCATTTTGGTCCTCACCAGTCAATGTGCAACTAAATGCACCGAAGCAAGATTGCATCTATGTAGTGAGTAAATTGCTTTTGTCTATATGGGGGGGGGGGCATTAGATAGATAGATAGATAGATAGATAGATAGTTAGTTATAAACCAATTGCTGCAACATAAAAAAAAAAAAAAAAAAAAGACTTGTTGCCAAATGATATAGCCAAGGTTTCCACTCCATTAGAATATCTTTTAAATTCTATTTCTCTTTCTTTACTGTTGCAAGTTTTGACCCCCTAGTGATGGTCATTTCCCTTTCACATCTTCAGAAATATAAAATTTCTCTTTCAGTTTGGAAGATTTTGCATTGTGTTGATCATTGCTTTCTCCGATTCAATAATTGGATGAATCACACATGCTCTTGTCCTTGGTGATTAACACATTGAGTAATTTACCTTTGCATTTGGTCTAGGACAATTTGGTCTATCAAATATATGTCCACATGCAGCAGAGTGCATGCAAGTTAGGACTAGGCTTCAGTTTCTTCATTATGCAATCCCCTTTAGTTGATGATAACAAAAGAAAGGGTGCTGATTGCTCAAGCTCCACAGTCTAACTGATTCTTCAGATATTTTTCTCACTCCACTTTTCATGTTAGATCACGTGATTCTGCACGTGTGTGAGATGCTATCTTTAGATCTTACTCAATTTTGTTTCTAGGGTCAGTCATTTGGCTGCCCAACAGTTCATTGACTGCTGACTTCAACAAGTTGATAGTGAGAGTGGGTAAACATCAGAGTAAAAGAAAGAAAGGAAGAGAGATGGCTCATATAGTTGTAAAGTGTATTGTGGGTTAAGGAGTTGGCTGCATGGTAACTATATATATATATATATATATATATATATATAAAAAACTATTTTATGTTCTGTTT
Source organism: Acanthosepion pharaonis (assembly GCA_903632075.3). NCBI lineage: Eukaryota > Metazoa > Mollusca > Cephalopoda > Sepiida > Sepiidae > Acanthosepion > Acanthosepion pharaonis. The sequence goes on from CAHIKZ030002633.1 coordinate 855,413, forward strand.
CAACAGTCTATATAATCTGTAGAAATAAGATTCTTTTTATTTTGTTTGGCAATAAGATTCTTATATCATCAAGATTACTAACAATATCTACAGATCTGAAGAGTTCCATCACCAGTCATCTTGAACCTGGTCCTGTCACTGAAACAGTCACCAAACCACAGGGTTGGATTGTGTTTGCTGTCAGGTCAAAGCCTCTTCCTTGCTGTTAAACCCAACATTTCTCAACAATCTTCTAACAAGATTTTTAATCTGTGTTTGCTTTGACAATATTTAGTTCAGAGAACAAAAGCCTGCAACAGTATTTCATGTAGGGTGATATCTATAATTACATCTGTCATTTGCTCTGATCTGAACAGTATCATTTTCATTTTTCATTACTAACACATATTTATGCATCTATTTTTGAAAAAGATGGATTTAGGAAGCAATTTTGACCTCAGATTATACAGTGTCTTTTTCCCCTCTAAACAAAAACAATTATTTCTTTCCTGACAAAATGATCAGTATTCTATAAAAACACTCTTATCAATCATTAAGACAAAGCCCAAATTATAGCGGATAGAATAATAAATTTAGTACAGAATTTTAAGGATTAAATGATAACAGATGCCATTAGTGAAAGATGAAAAGCATTTGCAGAGTAATTTAATAACTGGTAAACTTTTGATTATCCAGCCTATCACACATCTTAGAGAAGATGCTGTAACTTCTGTTATCAGATCATGGATGAGAGAAATGCTACTTTTTTGAAGATTTTGATGCATTAATATGAAAACAGATTTTATAAATATGACAAATGACATTTTGTCTTTACTGATGTATATTTAAATTTTACATGTTTCTATTGTTTTCAGACATTGCTTAAGATCATGGTCATATATGTTGACAAAACCAAGATCTCATGAATTGCAGTAATGAAAAATTGGGAATCTAAAATTTCCAGCCTGGAATGTTTTTAATTTGCTTACAGAGTCAGCCTGATTCCAAAATGTTACATGTTGAACTACAGCCTCTAGGAGTAAAGTTGAAAAAGTGTGACACTGTGACACACTGACATTCACATCATTTTTTATCAGATGATCAGTAGTAATGCTAGTATTGGCTGAAAGATCTGTATTAAGATTAATCTTGAAATAATAAATATAGCAGATAAAATATCTTTATCATCTAATTTTTTTTTTTTTTTAAGTCTGATTTGTTTCAATAAGGTCAAATTGGCAGCTGATGTAAAATATGACCTACAATCTGTTGCTAAGTGGGGCAAGGAATGGTGTGTTAATTTTAATGTCACCAAAACGAACGTGCTCTCTTTTAATCATTTAAGGGAACTCTTTTTGCCTTTCATCAGCATAGATGATGCTAACCTCCAAGAGAGTAACTCATTGCACCTTCTTGGGTTAATGTTTTCTGCTGGCACAAAGTGAAAAGATTAAATCAACTGCTAGGTCTGCTGTTAGGAAAGTTGGTTCACTGTGTCATGTTAGACAATTTTTCCCCACCAGAATGTATCTTACATATTCACAAGTCTACCATTCATCTATGGATTAAATATTGCTGTCACATCTGGTCTGGTGCTTCTGCTATGTATTTAGAGATAATGTCATAAAAGTTAATATAATTGCATTTACAACCGTAATTGGTCTGCTGAGGTCACGAAAATAGGCAATTTTAAGGAAATATTGGGGGGGGGGAATATTGAAACAGCAATACTGACAATCTTATAACAGGAATTAATATGATTTAAAATCTGTAAATACAATATCCTTGGAGCCATGAATGTCAGAAGTTTGTTGAAAGCCTTATTTTAACAAAACACAAAAAGTAAAATTTCAAGATTATTTGATTTTAAAACAATATTAAAAGATACAGATCTAATACAGTTTAAACTGGTACTCTTTGGAACAGGCCAATACCGGGCCACAGAAAATGCTGGATGACAGAATTCAAAACAAAACAATCATTAATGCTACCAAACAAGGTTTTTATAGTTTCATGCAATACACAGGTTTAAAAAATAACACTATCCTGAATGGGTAAATATGAAGCTATATATAAGAAATGAGCAAGTCCATATCACCAAAACACTCTGCTGCTGTGGAAAGTTGTAAGCAACACATCCCTTGTAGTCACTCAAACTAATGCTGTCTGATTCAAAAATCTATGGGACCATGGAGTTCAAGATTAAAGAGGTTGGACTGTATTTGGGATTTATCAATAAATTTGATAGGTAACACCTGTGAATTTTCTCTAATTTTTCTGAGAAGGTCAAGTGTGGCCATTGGTTGATTCTAGATTGATCAATAAGGTATTACAGTTATAACAGCAGAGTGACTTTTGCATAAAAACTGCCATTTTTGTTATTTATTGGCATTTACTCACTTATTTACTGGTTTTAAGTTCTGTAATTTTCCAACAATATATTTAATTGTTATCATTAATGGAGAGCATTCACCAAACTGTGTTAGTGAACAAAAAATAAAATGAAATATTTCACTGAAGGAAACTGACAAAATAATGTGAAGGATAATCTTTTAAGACTTAAAGTAAATGGTTTTCTATTAGCCTCAACCAAATTCAGTCATGATGACAGATCATCTCAGAAAAAAAAAAAATGGTCAAAAATTCAAGTTATTTACAATTGTCATCGAACTGTAAAAAACTGTTTGGTGATATATGAACAATAACCTTTTTTTTTCTTTTTTAATGCAGCTTTATGAATTATGTCACTAATTGTTGATCATTTGTGGGACACCATGCACTTATTTGTCTCCTTCTCATATACACACAAAATAAGTTAAGATCAAAATTGACTGTGCCTTTCTAGATATTTCTAGATAAAAAAAAAAGAATCAAATCTTGTGTCCCTCCCACTTCTTGCATGCAAATGACAGATGAATAACCAAGATACATAATCGTGTTACAATAGTTAAAAATGTCCATCATATAATGACACCATCTCCATTTAATAATACTAAAGACTACAAAGCCCAGACAAAGTATTTGAGTAACAGAAAGAGAAGGAAAAAAAAAGTAATTTTCTTTCACTAGAATAGCAACATAACAAATTCAAGATAATCATGGTTTACAGAGTTGCTCTTCTTTTGAAGACAAGATTTCAATTCATTGGTATGAAAGATCAAGTCTGTACACGTGTCTCCATGGAAATAAAGCTCAGATCAGAGAAATCAACTACAATCTGTTACATCAGAGCCAAAGTAATGAGTTAAAGCAATATAGAATAAATCATTTATCTAGTTTTACTTTTTTGATACTTGATATTTTTGATATCTGATGCTTATAGTCTACAAATCATACAAATACTACTTTTTGTTCAGGTTCAAAGACAAGCATTCTTTGCTAACTAATATATACAAGTGACACTAGCTTTCAGTTATTAACAAGAAGTAACCCGTAAATTGTAAGATTTTTTGCTTAAGAATTTAAATCTCTCAAGGAAAATAAAAAATATTTTATGCCAAAAAGTTAGTTATGTGAAAATAGCACTTACTTTCAGGAAAAAATAAGATTATTTATACTGTTTACATTCAACTATTGTCCTCATCTTTGTTGTTTTTATCACAATGTCTTGCCCATTATTCCCTTCATCAGGTGTATATCAATCTACAGGGAATTCTGAACTGAACCCTTTATTTAATCTACAGAAATAAATTGTACTCATTCTACTGCCCATGTCTAGGGATGTCTCATGTAGTTCTTATTTTTAGTACCACTCAGTTATTACTCACCCATTTCCACTGAGTCCAAGTACACACTGCCTGGTCCAGGGATTGAACTCACAATTACCAGAGTGCACAATGGTCAAAATGTTGTGATGACAACAACAAAGATAAGGACAATAGTCCGAATGTAAATAATAACTTCTCATCCCAAAAATTCAGACAGAGAAAATAAGATATTTCCTTTGACTAAATGTAGGTACCTTCAAAACATTTAGTAGAAAAGGGGATACATGATGAAAATATGCCCAAAACAAAATTTTATCAACAAAAACTTATTATTATTACTAAGAGAAAAGATCAATCATCAGGTGGTCAATAAGTCACTCAACACATCAGAAAAACAATCCCTCCATGTTAAAAAAAATACTTTAATATATTTAAATTTTAAATTAAAAGTAATATTTGTTTCAATTCAGATTAATTAAATTTTAAATCAGCTAATTTTCCTCAAATATCATATCAGAAAAGTATATTTTGAAAGATTTTTTATGTTAAGAGATCTGTCAATATAGACAAATTTATCAATATTACTGATAAGTAGGAAAAAAAATAGATTCCAGTCAATTTAAATTTGGTTTGAAATACAGCAAAGTATTTTGATTATTGGAAATATTGAATTTAATCTATTAGTTTGGAAATAAAACTAAAATTAAAGCACCAAGAAAGATTTTTCATTTTTTTAAAATGCATTTTAAACTTACACAATGACATTTTTGGAGGTACCCAAGTAAATGCTAAAGATAAATTAATAAATATAAATATTTATCAGAGGGAAGCAAATACAGCAAGTGCAAAGAAGGTGACAGCAGAGAGGGCAGGGCTGGCTGGGTGACAGCAGAGAAGGCAGGGCCAAATTGGCAACAGCAGAGAGGGCCCTGACAGCAGAGAGGGCAGGGCTAGCTGGGTGATAGCAGTGTGGGGAGGGAAGGATGAGTCTGAAAAGTGTGAAAGAAGGACCATGAAAGGTCACTATCTTCCTGCTTTGCATTTTATCTTTACACTATTAAATACCGGAATTAATACTGATAGCAGTAAGCAACACCTGAATGCCTTAAAGGAGACAATATAAACAATCTACATGGTTCTATCTCTATTCTATATAAAGGGCCAGATCCTTACTTTGCTGTCTGATGTGGTAGTCAATAGAAAACATACAAACAAAAGAGGCTACCCAAAAGAAAACCTATTGGAATAATTGTGCTGAGTCAAAGAACCAAATTCCTCTTTGTTCTTGTGCTATCATCTGGCAAATATAGCATATGATAAAGCAAGCAATACAGAGTAACAGAAATTTCTTTTCACAAGAACTTATTTTCATTAGCCATGAGTAGAAGGAACAAAAAATTTGATGAACCTGGAATCTTAGCTCATGTCAGTAAAAATAAAATATTAAATTTTAGATCTCAAGTATCAACAAATAGGTTTGAAGATGCAATAGGTGAGGATTTTTGAGAACTGCAGAGCATGAACAATTTTTTCAGATGTTTTTTATATATTTTGGTATAAATATGTTATATTAACATTCATTTAAATGTGTTCAAAATCTTTAATCAGAAAAATATGGAAAACTGGCAATAAAATGGAATTGTCTAAAATAAATGGAGGAAAACTAGCATAAGCCAAAACATGGAATACACAAAACACAAATTAGAGACTTTCTAATTAAAAACCCTGTTTAAAAAAATGACACCTCACATATTGAGCATTGAAAGAGCATTAAAAACAGATTTGATTGTGTGACACATTAAACATCAGACACTACATGTCTTGCAAGCCAGGGTTACATAGTTACATCCTATGATATCTACATTTAAACAAAATGAATGGATATGGCTTTATCACAGTTTGCTTTAATTTTGAATCTTTGAAATGAGTAACAAAATACAAAAAAGTTGAAAAATAATCATTATAGGTTTTATAAAACAAAGAAAAAAAAATAATGCATAAAAAGCCTTAGATACTTTTGTTCATTTTATTTCCTGGTCCACCAAATTAAGTTTTGATCAGAAATTTAAAATAAAAGCTGATAGCAAATATCAAAGACAAACATTTAAATATTACCTTCTCCCACAGCAACCAAACTTCTTATCAGCAATAGAAATGGTCTCCTATTCTAACAAGTGCAATGCAAAATCATTTAAAATTAAAAGAAAAGTACCAAACTAATTAGCATTTTAAAAGAATATGGAGAAGGAAAAAACAAGTCAAAGCCAGAGGTTCAATAGCACTCATTTGTAAAAATCTATCATGAAATTTTATTTAGCCATTAGCAAATAGCGAGCAGTTACTTGACTTATAGGCAGCAGAAGTAAATAGCTCAACAATTGGGCTTCTCCTCACCAACACCCAGTTATTATAGTATTTTAGCAGGAGAAAATGGATAACTTTAGTGAACTCAAAAAAAAAAAAAAAAAAATGAAGCAGGAGAATTTGGGAAAAACCTTTTGATAAGCAAGTTTATAATGGCACATAGCACAGGCATATTTTAAAATAAAGATCCCCTGATTAAAAACTGCCAGTATACCAAATTGTACTATGAAAACATGATAACTATTCTTTGATTGAATTCTGACAAGTGAGTAGTAACAACCAGTAATTTCCTAATTTTTTTATCTCTCTGGCCTTTCTTATTAAATGCCAGTCTCCTTTTTTTTTCTCTTGTTTTAACTACATATTTTAAATATGTCTGTGTTATACACCCTTATTAAATTTTGTACTGCAAACAAAATACATGATTTTAATCAATTTTTTCTTCAGATATTTTTGCTTACATCACTTTCAAAAACTGTACTTAAATACTGTATCAAATGCAGTACCCTAGACAAAATTTTAAGCCTTGTTATTAAAGAAAGATGGTTTTACTAAAATAAAACTGAGGAAATTTTCAATCACTTGATTTTCAGCAGAAACTATCATATATTACTGATATGAAAATTCTAATATATATTAGATATATGCAAAAGTTCCCATTGCCCACTTCCTGTTTGCACTAGGGTCTAAATACACAATTTTTATATGTTGTATAATCAGCATTAATTTATCTTGTGCTGAAAAAAATAAATGGTGACAGACAAAGTACACATGCAACACTGCATGTTGTTTCTTTTCAAATTGAACAAAAAATGATGGCTCAGTTGCAAGCAGTATGCATTGTGAAACGTGAAACAAGCCACAAAGTAAATAACAAACATTTGGAAGTTAGCATTTCAATGGTCTGTTGGATAATGAACCCACACAATCAGAATTGGAAGTTAGTTGAAGAACTTTATAACAATCACTCATCAATTGTGTAATATGTTTGCAAAATATGGAGATGGTTGAAAAAGTGAGAAAATGAGTGTCACATGGATTATCAGAATGAAGCCATTAGACAGCATCTTACCACCTGTAGTTTATCTTTTTGCTAGACATGAAAATAAATATTTTCTGTAGAAGACTATCACTGGAAATGAAGAATAGGTTCATTAACATAATCAAAAACATTGAAAATCATGTGCAGGGGGGAAGGGTTATTTCTCTGTATTTTGTGGGATGTGAAAGGCATCTTGTTGGATGAAATGTTAAAACTTGGTGAAACTATCACAAAAGGATATTACAGTGGTCACTTACAAATGTTTGAGCACTACAAGGGGAGAGAGGGTATTTAAAGGACTAGGAAGATGAAAAGTCAAACTGCTTCATAGCAACATTTGTTCCCACATTGCTTTCTTGACCAAAAAGCCAGAACATATTGGTTTGGATGGGGAATTCTTCCTCATGCAGCATAATTGCCAGATTTGGTAACATCAGATTATTATTTTATATTAACAAAAACATTTTTTGCTTTAATTAAAGATTAAAATATGTTTGATGTACAAAATTTTATAAATAATTTTCAAATCCCAAATGTTTTAATAAAAAATTCTAGAAAATTTTGCACACACCAAATAAAATATCCTACAGAATTATCCACATAATCATGAAATATAATGCAGGAAATTTCTGCAAAAAAATAATTACTAGTTCTTTATAACTCAAATAAGTGTTGGTAAACAGTGAAAATATCCAAAAATCAATACTAAAAAGACAGGTAAGGTTAGTGTTATTTTTAGCTAAGTATATTCAAGAAAGCCCAGGCCAATTCTCAGAAAGATTAAAAGTTTTTGGATTCTTAAACAAAGGCAAACAGCCAATTAAAAAATAAATAAGTAAACAAAACAAAAAAATTATGGCAATTACATATTTTTCAAGCAGTAATCTCTCACTTTTACATTTCAAGGAGAGAGAAACTTTAATGAACCTAAATGAAACAAAATAGCCTTAAAATTGACTACACTCAGTAAAATATTTTTACGCATTAATGAAGTCAGGTACAACAGAAGGATTCTGGAATGTTAACTCCGCCTCCTCCAATCAAATTTTTTTCTTGTAAACAGAGAACCTGAGAAATATGTGGTTCATAACTCCTGATACCTCATATTCATATATATATATATATATATATATATATATATATATATATATATATATATATATACATACACACACACAATATGCTGGCATATGATGATAATATATTTAAATACAAGTTGATTAATGTACTTTAATTACATGAGGAGTTGTCATTATTCATCATGGATGACTTCAGTTAGCCCTAATAAAACTACACTTCATTTTTAGTTTGCCTAAATGTCTACAAATAACATACAACATCCTCAACAATATGATAAATTAGCTGTTTATATAATGCGATATCATGAGTAAAACTAATTAGTTTTACACATGATATCACATGAATACATCAAAATTATCATTCACTCTTGTGGTTACATATGTAGTGACACACTAAGTTCCAGCAATAAGCAAAGAAAAAACAATTACAGTCATAATTTAACACTAATTAGATTTAATTTACAAATATATAAGATAAGGGTTCCTCAATGCTGCCCATTAACCCTTATCCAATCACAACAGTCTTGAGCAAAGGAACAAAGTATCAAAGGTAATTAAAAAAATTATATATTTTAAAATTGGGATTCAAGATTTAATCCAAGTTTGTTTTTTTTTTTTTAATTTTTGAAGAATTTATAAGGCATTTTTTAAGACAATAAAAATATATACCTACCAGTACTAGGTTTGATAGAGACAACCTCTGAAATAGAAAATAAATATTGGATAAAGAGAAAATAAATTTTAATTCATTAAACAATAATCAATTATAATTTACTAACAAGAATTACTTAAAGTCTCTTTACTTATTTATAAACTTGGATATACAAGAATCTGCAAATAGCATTTTTAGAAAATTAAGTATCAGTAATAGTGAGTTATCAATTGATCAACCTGTCAAATTGTGTTAAATAGAATTCTTATGAAACACAAAGTAACATTTTCTTCTGAACTAATTTATCACAAGTAAAACAAATTTATATATTAAAACAATACTAAATAAAAATTTTTAAAAGTACATATTATTTGCATATTGATACACATTTTGCAAATAGCATTTCAATATTTTTTTGAGTTCTATTTTACGATATTTGGGGGTACAGAGTCATTAGCCCAGAAACAAAATTTGGCAAAACAAATTCAAATTTCAGCTGAGGTTGTTGATGGTTTTAAAAAAAAAAAGTAATCTCATTGAAATTCAAATATATTTGTGATTTTGTATACAGATAACTTAAAAATATATAATAGCAACAGATAAGAAGAAGCCAATCAATTAGTGTCAAAAAGAAAATTACCTTGGATAAAAACTTAATCCATTCTAAAATATTTACAAAAAAAAAAAAAAAAAAAAAAAACCAACAACAACTTACTTACGAAATAAGTAAATATTTTTTCTGACTCAGTAAAAGTCACCCTCTATCTTGGCTTCAGGTAATGAAAATACAGGAAGTGAGAAACTGAAAGACTCCAGACTGCCCTTGTATAAGACAGTCCAAATTTCCTTGTCTTTCTAACAAAGCAAAAATAAGTAAACTTTAAAAGACACTGATAAGATTTCCCCCAAATTGTGTAAAATTGTCTTGTAACATCTATTAAAAAATGGTTTTGTAACATCTATTTATCCACCTAGTTTATTACTGCAGAAACCCACATGATATAGTGGCTGGCCACTCATTTCTGACTGCCCAGCAGACATGCTGGGCAGTCTCTTTTGTGCAAATGTCCGCTCAAGCACATTTGTATTCATTGAACAATCACAAAGCCAACCCATGGATTATAATGCAATTATACTGAGCAGACCTTAGTTGTGGTTCCTGAGAGAGAGCATATCATCTGGTGTGATCAACAGTATGAAGAAAGGCCAGTACACTCAAGCTCTTGGTTACAATGACTTGTGACTTTGTGCTAACAGCCATTGACAGAACTGTTCCATCTACCCAATTTTACACACAAGGCTCAAGTCAACCTGTGTGATTGTTTTTAGACACTTTCCAAAGCTGCCACATACTGAGATTGCCTCCCCAGCCTGATATTATCAAGAAATCCTATTCCTGACAAATCAACCCTGGCAAGATTTGAACCTTGGTTTCATGACTAGAAAGCAAACATTTTATTTACTCATCCCCATGATATATTCCTCATATAAATATTTGTATATACTAAAAATTTTTACAAACTTCAGTTCATTTATACCAATTTTATTTCTAAAGAATTAATGGATTTGTTAATACATTTTTATTAGTTCAAATGCTATTTTTAGTAGATACTCATGTTTGAGCAGAAGCCTTATTTTTTAAACTGTTTATTATGTCTCCATCAGGGTTCAAACATGCATCCCCCTTTCTAAGAGAAACCACCATCTGATTCAGCATGCTCTCTAGTAGGGTTTGATGTACATTCTTTAAAAGGCTAAATAGAACTTTACTGGGATGGAATGTCCTGTGGCCAAGCAGTCTAAAGGACACTGGATCGGACAGTGGTTTCCCCCTACAAAGGAGAATGCTGGTTCAAACCCTGTTAGAGCACACATTTCCTTTAGTTTTCACATTTTCTCAAGTTTTCTCAATTGCACAGTTTTCACATGTTATGAAGTATGCAGGCCAGTAGACGTAATACACATGAGGCCTCTATTCAAACATGAGTATCCACTAAAAATAATGTTTGAAGCAATAAAACAATTTTATTGTAAAAACATTAACTTACATAATAAAATATGATACACACGCATACATTATATGCATGCATGGAAACATCATCTCTTCTTTATATATTTTACAGTTTCAATTTTTTTTTTAAACCCCAAAATAAAAATCAGTAAACAAATCCTGATAACATATCCAGTGGTATTAGAAAAGTGTGTCAAGCATTAAGAAGCCTGATGAATGCAAATGATAAGCAACCAAAAGTTTTCACGCTAACAGAAGATAGACATGCTATCATCCACAAGTGCACTCTACAACTCCCACATGGTAGACCCTCAAGCTTAACTGTTTCAATCAAGTCTACAATCTATTTCAACTGGACTGCAACTGTAAACACCCAACCTCAAAGCAAAAAATAAAAAAAAAAAACATCTCAAATTTTCACAAGACTATGGAGAGAGAAAGAAAGAATGTCTTATGGTAAATTTCATATTTCCTTACAAAAGCTTGTAGATTTGTTGAGGTGATGAAAGTAAATGCGAAAGAATTTAATGGCTTTCAAAAGAAAAATACTAAATGATAAACCTTTTTCCAGCATCACATCAGTTTAAAATATTTAAAAGTTTAAAAGAGTCTGCATCAAAGTGAAACACCAAAGAAATTGATAACATTATTGAAAATTACCAAAAGGCGGTATATCTTTTTACACACATGCTAAATGTTATGAATACAGATTAATATGCTTTGGGATATAAAAATTTGGGGCATTATGTTTTGTTCTTTAATGAGGTGGTAAGCATAAACTGCATGAGAAAAAAATGTCCTTCAGGATAATGCATATTTTGACATTATTCTTAAAAAATTAAGCTTTAAGAAAAGTTTCTATCAAAGCAATAGTTATTTGGATGATCAAACTCCTTTTTGTTGTAATTATTTAACAAAGATATTTTGATATTCATCAGCATATCAATTCATTGTGATGGTTTATATTATAATGTTCATTTGATAGTAAAATAATCAAAATACCAATAAATTTAATGTAATGAAAAGGTTATACCAACTAAAATGAAAGTTGCCAGAAACAACAAATGGACTTTTAACCCAGGTTTTTTTTAATTCATGTTAAAAATTTGTTTTACACATTTTTCACTAACTAAATGAGATTCTCTGGTGTCTTACACCTTGAGGCGGGCTTTTTACAGCTTAATTTCATTTCAAGCTGGACTAGACAAATAACATTTACGATTTAGTGTAAATTTTATTTAAGCAAATCAGTGTAAAAATTACAAAGTGCAAATTACAATTATTTTCTTTTTTACAGTTCAACACCAATGAAAAATTACTTTAAATCTGCTTTCAATCATTTAAAATCATTCCCAAATTTTTAAAGTCAATTTCTACATGAAAATTTAATAAAATTTTCCATCAGGAATGAAGCCTTCACTTTCTCACATCATGCTTGATTTAATCCAAATCAAGTAATTATTTGAAAATACATGGTCTGTCCAGGATGTATCCAGCTATTTTGAATATTTCAAGAACCAGTTGTGTAGCCTTCATGTAACTTGACAATTGATCAAAAGAAACCTCATGGTACATACATAAAACAATTTCCTGTGGAGTTACTCAGTCTACAGTGAAATACCATAGAGTGGATTGTGTCAAGTGTCACATTCACAATAACTGAGCAAATAGGTTCTTCACATCTCATGCAAGGTTTTTTGCTAAAATATTACATCACCCAGATCTGCCTCAACAACAAAAATCAAGATATGGCTCTTTGCAATTTTTGTTTTTTCCCAAAGCTAAAAATCACCATTAAAATGATGTGGAGAAGATAGTTAGATAATTGATGGTGATCCCAAAAGAGGAATTTTCAATTGCTTTCAAAAGTGAAAGGGATGCTGGGAGAAATGTGCAAAGTTCCAAGAAGAGTACATTGAAGGAAACTAAGATGCTATTACTAAAGATACCCTTTCATTAATATTAAATAGCTGGATACAGACCTCTTAGAAATGCTCTAACTTTGGCTTCACCTCAATCCAGTCAGTCTTAACACAAGGAAAGAGAAAAATTATTCCCTGAGAACAAATCAGCAAATTGAACCTGTACAAAATATTCTGTCTGTAATGTTCAAGATATTTTTATTGGCAATCTGACAATTACTTCACTAAGTTTTTCTTTTTCTCCATCTCGGGTTTTACAAATGACAGAATTCCTTTACCCAAATATTTTTCAGCTAACAAATGTTTTCCATTGAGGCATTTATTTTTTGCCTTAATGGATTCAGTGGCTAGAACCATTTGAGAGGAATTAAAGGTAAACCTCAAGGCCAAAAACACCAAACAACATCTCCAACTTGCACAGGACCCATAGTTACAAAAGACAGTGTGGGGGAAAGGAGAGAAAGAGAAAAGAATGTCATCCTGTAATTTCACATTTCCTTGCATATTTGTTTAGCAAACTTTTTTCTTTCTTTTTTTTTTGTTATTAAAGGCTAATGCGATTAAAGTAAATTAAATGCCAAAGAATTTAACTGCTTCGGAAAGGGAAGAAAATACATTAAATGATAAATGATTTTTGAAGCATCATCTCAGTTAAGAGTTTTTCAGTCCCCATCTGATGCTTTCTAAATGACAGAATTCCTTTACTAAAATATTTTTCAGTAACAAATGTTTTGCATTGAAGCATTTATTTTTTGCATTAATGGATTCCATGGTTCTAACCATTTCAGAGGAATTAAAAGGTAAATCTCTGCTAATTTCTTGAGATTTTTTTTACTTCCCTACATTTGCTTATTTTCTTTTAAGAATATGTTCTTTCTTCTTTGTACAAAAAAATATAAGTGTTTCCATGAACAAGTAGGCATTTTAAATCTTAACATCAAAGTAAAGTATCCAGTAACAAGATTTACAAAATCAGTTTTACTTCATTGCCTTCTTGAACTCATTCATTAAATTAAAACAACAGTATTGCCAGAGATTGGTGTTCAAGCCCAGATGATTCTGAATGCTGATTTTTAAAGTTAAATGATTCTTATTACTTGTAAGACTGGTGAAACAGTTTCCTTACCTCTATTACACAACATTTTATTTTGTGACATAGAAAGAAACATTGGCGGAGAGGCACCTCAATGTAGTGTAATGGCTAGCAAGTTTATCTCACTAGAACAATTACAACTGAGTAGTAAATTTGATCCTCACTGCGAGACCCATACTTTTAGCCTTGTGCCACATCTAAGCTTCACTGAAAAAAGTCACCAGAGAAAGAAATGTGAAGAAAACTAAAAGCAAATATTTTTATAATTCATTAACATTTAATAAATTCTTATTTAAATAATAGGTGGGGGGGGGGGACCAACTTTATTAATGCTACCAAAATAAACATTAAAATAGCATATATGAAAAAAAGTAAACAAAACAACAAATAGTGAGAAGAAAAGCAAAGATAATAAAAGAAATCACCATGAAAAGGTAAATCAAAACAATATCAACAAGTAAAAAAACAAGCAAATAGCAAGAAGAGGTATCTGCCTATATTTCTGAGATGAGGTATTATGTACACTATTTACATTATTTGGACTATTGTCCTCATATTTGTTGCCTTGAGGACACATGGCACAGTGGATAAAGGCTTTAGTTAAATCCATTGACCCAGAGTTCAATACCCAGTTAAGGCAGTGGAGAACTTGAAGAGGGGAATTAACAGGAGATAACTAATAACTGACATCCATTAAAACATGGCACATGGAACTAGAACAGTCTACCGTAGTGAGTGAAATAAAGGATTCAGTTCGACATTCCAACAACCTGAAGAAGGCCAGAGCATACAGCGGCCAAAACGTAATAAATATGGCAACAAAGATGAGGACAATAGTCCAAATAATGTAAATAGTGAACAAAAAGAGGCTATCCAGTTTAAAATCCTAGCTCTTAAGAGTCAATTAGTAGCTATATTTTTTGTTTCATGTAAACCCAATGTCTTTGCTGGCCTTATTCAGATGCATGTCAAATCTGGTAATGTTCTTTTTAATGAAATTTCTTATCCCCATTATTCTATTGCAAAATTTTGCTACCATTTGCATTAGAACAATTCATAAATCCAAGCAATAAAATTCATGCAACACTTGATTACATAATGTGCAGCACACAAAGAGAGCCTTAAAACTGATCAAAATAAAGTGATAAAAACAACAAAAATGAAGAAATTACTCTGAAGAATATATAAAATAGTGACAACATCTTATTTGAGAACATCAAACTACATTTACATTTTTCTTTATTAAGTTAGAGAGAATAGTATTTTTTTTTAATCAATTTATCCCATGCAAGGCTATAATGCCACCAAGACCCAAAGGGCTGCTGGAAATAAAAGAGAATGAAAATACTTTGGAAGAAACCAGAAATCCAATCCTAAACAGATAACAAGGGATAAACCTACTTCTGTACAAAAGACTAGGGAGGAGTGTAAATTGGATGATAGGTGAATTTCTATTAAAAATAATAGCCTGTAAGATGCTGTAAAGCTCATACACCTAAGGACTATAAATAATAGAAATGTTTATGTTGAAAATTTCTAAAAGGTAAGCTGAATGTAATTAATCATTCACTAATTAAAAAAAAAATAAAAATGATTGATTTATTTGCTTTATTACAACTTATCAACCATTTGTGGATTATTTAAAGTCGAAACATTTTGGATTGTAAGAATAATTATTTTTGTGCAAGTGAATTTTTTGAGAATGACAATTATTTTTCCAGATACAAGTCCTATTTAACCCATTGCTTGCGGGTGGATATTAATTCATACATTTCCCAAGGGTATTTTTTTTATTTTCTCCCACCACAAAGATATTTGCCTACATTTATAAAAACTTAAAAATAACTTTCAGGTGATAAGTATTCTGCATATTTAAGGATAAAAACAGAAAATGAGTGTCACTAGATCAATAAAAATAATAATAATAGCAGCAGAAAATATAAATATTCAATACTAATAGCACTATTTCTGTTCAGGAAGAATTTCAAGATAAAATTTAATTTTCTATTCTTTAATTTTATTCTGTAGTTTTGTATTTGGAGATTAAGATTTTCAGTGGCTGACAGATTTAATTTGTTAGTGAAATTCATTATTTTGCAAATTCTAACCAGATAAACAATATCATTTTTTATTTTGTTTCCATCATGGAGTTTAAAACAAATATTTGAATAAAGTCTTTTCTTGATAGTGAAAATAGAAATTTGTCAAAAGAAAAGGTTGGAAATGCATTAACAAATCGCACAGCTAACTTGTGAATTGTACAAGGTTTTCAAAACAGTTATTAATCACATCTGTAATGATATTAGTTGTCTCCCTTCAGGACAAATATGACAGATGGTGATTTCAGGTAAATTTCATATTTTTCATTATGCAATTAGTTCACATTTATCAAAAAAAAAAAAAAAAAATAAATAAATAAATCGGAGAAACCGATTTCTTTAGACAATACAAATGCAGCATGAAATTGTGACATTTTCACTGAATGATTTTTGATATAATAGGTAAGTTTGCACCTGAAAAAAAAAAACTGTTTGTCTAAAATGGGTTAAAGATTTAAATACTGCTGAATTAAAATGTTCCTTTTGTCAATCTGATTTTCTTTTTTCTGTCAATGAGTTAACTCCATTATCAAGACCGTGGGCTGAAGAGTGACCAGAAAGAAAGAGCATACCCACATTAGCATTGAATAATCATCAAAGATGAAGAATACACACACATAAAAAACAAAGCAAGTGAACCTCTTACTGGTGGCCAAATGCACCGACTGACACCAGAGCATTTAAGTAGTTCATGGATAATAAATGAGGTCTCGTAACACAACACTGCCATAACATTGTTTCGATGATAATAGCAGATGAATTGCAAACAGTTACTGCCACTATGATAAAAATCATCAGAACACATCAGTTTTCAAATCCATCTTGTAGCTGATTAGAAATCAGATAAGATAAAATAACCTTTTCACTTTTTGCCAGCCAACAATCCAACTTCAAAAACAGCTACTATTGCCAAAATATCAAGATTTGTCATTTAAAAACATTGGTTGGAGCAGTGAGTAACCAGATAACAAATTTGTGGTCTTGCTTCTTTTTGTTTTATTTATTTATTTGGGTTAGAGTAATTCAAGAAGGAAGGATCCTGCCATTGGGTTCATGCAACATTAAGACACCATAATAAGAGTTAATGATTTTATGCATCAAATTTTCCAAGTCCAAAAGAATAGTAATGAAGCATCAACTGAAGGGCAACTATTTTCATTATTTAGCAATTTCAGTTTTAAAGCTTAAATGACTTTGAGATATATAAGCAGATTGAGAAGAACAAAGCATCTGTGAACAGTTTATAAACAAAGCAGGATTTTTGCTACTTCATCCTGGTTATGACAAACTACATCTGGCAGCAAGGCCTCTGATCAGGTTTTGAGGAGCATGGAACCACCTATTAATTGCTGTTGTTCCCACGTCCACCCTGGCCCTGGGTGGTAGTACCTATTAGGGTCTCAGCTATAGACAAATAGTGAACCACCAAACTGGGGTCAAAACACTATGAAAGTGTGGAAATACATTTTTATAGTGAAAGTGCCAGTAATACATTTTCACAGTAAAAAAATTGCCAGCAATACATTTTGGGGGAAAAAAAATATATATTACCAGCAATACATTTTTAAAAAAAAAAAAAAAAAAAAAAAAAACTACCAGCAATACATTTTTGTAAAAGTAATTACTAATGCTCAAAAAAAAAAAAAAAAAAAAAAAAATTCAATTTCAGCATTAAATGACCTATAAGAATTTGGTATACCACTAAAACTAAGAAAATTTTTGTTACTATTTTTAAACAAACTTATAGACAGATACATTTCATAAAGATAAATGTTAATACGGAATAAATAATGCTTTTACCATGAGAAATTGTTTTTATTACTGGATTTGTGAACCTTAGTCAGTTATGTAAGAAAAATATATCACCTCAATGAAGATTTACACAGCAGCAATTTTTTTTTTTTTTTTTTAAATCAAACACTAAAGTTGTTGGAATAAGGAATTTTTGTTTTACTTTATAGATTAGAACTTTAAAAGTTCTTGAATTTTATAACAATCAAGAAACCCTTTCAATTTCCAAATAATTTTGAAACAAAAGCTAAAAGTTTTGTGTTATTTTAAGTCATTCATTTAAATCAAGTTATTGTGACAAAATGTTAAGAATAATGAAAGCTTGCATGAAACAACAACATACTAATTGCTGCTGGAAGACTGCTTAGTAGCAACTTTCTAATGAGAACTCAATTTCCCCATTACTTTGAGATATATGCAAATAAGTTTCACAGAGTTTATAGTTCAGCTAAATTTTACCTCGACGCACATCAAGTATCTTTTTCAAATATTTTAAATCTTTTCTAGCAGTCATTTCTCAAATATATTTACATCATTGTCATGTGTCTAATTTTTTTTGTTAGCTTTATTCACCCCTAAGATAAATCAGTTTTGCCCAAGCTACACCAAATAAATAAAAATGTCAAATGACAATCACAAAAAAAAAAAAAAAAAAAAAAAAAAAAGGAATAGTTATTACCTAAAAGAATATCCTAAAGAATAATAAAGAAAATATTCAATACTTACTGATGAAGCCCTCTATTTATAGGGTTCTTTTTGCTAATGTCATCTGTACATGTTAGAATTATCATAGAAAGTTTGTTTACCAAAATATTAATATAACCCCATATCTTAACCAAATGTCTAAGGTGAAACTGAATACTTGACAAGCAATACATTTGCATAGGATTTCTTCTTTACGTATTGTCTGGCTTCACATTTCTGATTGGTAATACAA
This sequence comes from Acanthosepion pharaonis, assembly GCA_903632075.3. Lineage (NCBI taxonomy): Eukaryota > Metazoa > Mollusca > Cephalopoda > Sepiida > Sepiidae > Acanthosepion > Acanthosepion pharaonis. Next base: position 874,089 of record CAHIKZ030002633.1, read on the forward strand.
TGGGAAAAATGTGAAAGATGGATTGTGTTAACAATCCAAGTTGATTGTGTCACCAAACCTATTAACAAAATGATTGTCATCATAGTTACCAATTGGAAATGATTGCTTATTTTGGTTATCAATATCTCTCTCATATATATATATATATATATATATATATATATATATATATATATATAAGTAGAACATCTCTGAACAGGAGTTTCAAAATATCCACGGGACTGTTCCCTGTGGAGAACCAAATTACAAACTCCAGAAGTGATTCAGAAGATCGAGAGATAAAAGATAAGAAAAGTGTACAAAAGAATAAAGAATTGGTGCACAAAAGCAAAAGCAGGAGGAAAGAAACAAGAGGCACAAAAAGAAAGAGAAGGTATGTTATGAAAGTGTCTGCTAATTGTTGTATAAGTGATTTTTAAGGTTTAAAATATATGATTAGTATGAATCAATTCATGAATATGTTTCTTAGTGCAGCAATTAAAAGAACAAAATTATTTTGGATAAACTAAGTAGAGATTAAAGTTTATTTTTATAAGTTCTTCATTGCACAACACTTAAGACTATGTCAAGTTCTTTGCCATTGTGGTAGCAGGAGGGTGTCTATAAAGCCAGTGTATAGATTGCGTGTGATAGTCAATTTTCTTTTGTATGATGTACATGTGTGGGAAAATATTGCGTAAGTTTTAGCCTGTTACTAAGAGTTTTTTGTCAAACACACTCAGCAGCCATGTAGCTGTATTTGATTGAAAAAAGAAGAAAAGTTAAACAAGAAATGATTTGCAATTGATTTATCATAACACTTAAAACAATGAAAGATGGCAAAAAGTTAGTCATTGATTTAATGATACATGCAATATGACACCAAAAGAAAACCAATTACTGAAATTAATCTCAGTTGGAACAGAAATAGAGGAGTAGAAATGAGAAGACCAAAGAGATGGGGGGAGGGGGTCAGAGCGGGGACAAACTGTCGTGGGGGGGGGCAAAATTCGGGGTGGGGGCAGAGTGAGTGAAGGATAATGAAAGAAGCAGAGCTGTTTGGCAATGAAAAGGAAAAGAAAGGGACAGCAAGAAAGTTGGAAAGCACTTACACACTTCTTTGTAACAAATACCTTGTGAAGGGCATGAACAATGCAGATGGAAAATGCTGGTCTAAATGTGCAGCTAGAAATCTGAGTACTACATGTAAACAAACAATCAAAATTAAACCAAAGAGGATAAGTATAAACAGGTTATAAGATATCTAGAAGATTTGGAAACTTCTGAGAGTGCTACTGAAACAGACCAGTGACATTTGTGATGTTTTCCATTTGTTCTTTCTTTACTAGGTTTTGCAACAAAGATAAACTAAAACAACAATACAGAATCACCTACAATTGATTGCAGAAGCTAAAAATAATCTTTTAGCCAAAAAGAATTTAAAATGAAGGGCATTGCTTGCAAGAATTGAATTAAGCATTACAAATGAGTCACAAATTGAGGATTCCAATATTCAAAAAGCGAAGGTAAGTATCAAGAGTTGTTTAAACCATTGATCTCATTTTTGTTATTTGGCCAATAAAGTTTAAAAATCTCAATGTAAAATAGAAAATGTATTTTTCTTTCAGGTAAAATTTACCATATAGTTGCCATTATATATTTTTAATTTCATGAATGCATACTTGTTTTGTTTTTTTGTTTTTTTGTCAACTGCAGTATGGTAGGGTCAGTTGGGAAGTGTCTTTGAGAAAAAGAGCACCATGTGACCATTCACACTGCCAGATATTTGGAAATGCCATGCTGTACTGTTTAACATTTGCACCGGAAGCTCTAATATGAACATTTCAGAGTGTTTGTGTGTCAATCTAAGGACAGTGCAGAGTATTCGGAAGAGATTAGTGGAGCCTAATGGTGATTACAAAGGTACAGCAACTCAGAAAACTCACTCTGATCATTCTGATCAGAAAAGAACTGCCAAATTTGTTGGTGGGAGCCTTAGATGCAACACAGAGGTCTACATCAAGTGACTTGAGGGAGTAGTGCTGCCCTGAGTCAAGAGGGTGGCTGCTGGAAAACCCTATGTCTGGCAACAGGACTCTGCACCCACCATGTTACACAAGCAGAAGAATCCAGACATTGCTGTCCGGAAATTTCTGTGACCACATTACCCCTTACATCTGGCCACCTAACTCCCAAACTGCAACCACCTTGATTATTGTGTGTGGCACAGTTCAGCAAGAGACCAACAAAACTCCTTATAACACCAAAGATGAACTGAAGGCAAGAATTAAGGCAGCATTCACCAACTTAAACAAGGAGAACATCCAAAATAGTTGCAGGAGATTCCGAAGTCACCTGGAGGCCATAGTTGAAGCCAATGGCAATTTTATTGAATGAATTTACTCTAGTATTTCTTGATATTTTTGTATAATTTTGGTAAATATATCTGTTAAAATGAAACATCAGTGTTATTTTCATTTTTGCTTAATTTAGACCACAATTTATCCATTGCACCTTGTATATGCCACCCTCATTAAGACTGGCATAATTCAATGTTACATTCACTACTACTCCAGAATTAGTTCAATAAATAACATATCTTGGGATCTTAATGTTATTTTCTCAGCAAATGACTATTTTAAATCAAAATCTAGTTTTTTAACCAAAGTCAACTTCCAAGAGTTCTCAATTGTGTCTGACTTTTTATAATTAGAAAAATTCAAGGGATAAAAGAGAGGGTACCTTCATCATAATGGTCAAAGTATTAAGTTTGATTCTTTTTTCTTTCTTTTTTTCATAACCATTGCTTTCCTCAAACTTCAATTTTTTTTCAAAACTTTTTCTATATGGAATTGGAAACAAGGTTCTAATATTGTCTATTATACTAATTATCTTATTTTCTCCAAATTGTCTATTTTTGAATACTTTTTTAGTTTAGTTGACAGAACCTCAGAACATCAACATAATGATTTTGCAACATTATAAACTTTTTCATATTTTGCAACATTATAATAAATAAATAATAAACTTGATTCTCTTCATGAAATGAGTTTTAAAAATAAAAAACAAAATGGTTTTCATTTTTAAAATCATTTGCTTCTTAAAAGGATATCATAAATGGTGTAATAATTGCAAAGAAAAAGTGGTCATAGAACCCGAAGACACGTAAACACAGAAAAACCCAACAAATGTAAAGCGAAATTACATTCTCACAAAAATAAAAAGAATGAATGAAAGTGTAATCTCAAAAATCAAGGTAGACAAAGATATCAGCCAGAAGACCCAATTATCTGATTCAATTTCAAAAGAATATAAAACATGGGAAATGAATGGCAAAAGTGAAATACCAATCAAGGTTAACATGGAATAAAAACAAACACATCCACATTATATAATGTCCAACTGAGAAAGGACGAATATTTCTATTTACCAAAGGTGTATGTACAAAAAGGAATTTAAGAGCAATGATCTTTAGAGAAAAAAAAAAAAAATCAATATTATACTTTTATATAGAATAATGAGCCACTACCATGCTAATAGAATTGTGCCTGAAATGTCCATGCTGTCCCTTGTAATAAACTTTCTCCTTTGTGTGCTGGTAAAATATATTGGATTTTTCAGTGCATCCACATTGCTACCAAATCTGACAAGGTCAAGATATAAAATGGGTTTAACAGCAATACTGTGGAAAAGTTGTTTGAACCATCTTGGCACTTCTTTTGGATCACCTCAAGCACCAAGTAATGACCCCAGCCAACTCCCAAAGGAGAGGCACTGCCTGAAGGGATGATCCCTGGAGCTTGAGCTTAATATTATTTTGAAACTACCCCAAGTATATTATTCATATGCAGGTTATAAGTGATTTGACGGTGACTTCAACATGGTGTAATGAGTAGCAAGCTTGCTCACAAGATCAATTACAACTGAATAAGGAGTTCAATCCTCACTGGGTGCCCATTACTACCATATCTTGTGCCATTCTGCTATGCTTAGTAAATTACTATAACAGTGATTTGAGAATATCTTAACATAAGGCTGACACTGCCGATAACTTTAGGAGTCATCTTAACCTGATTTTAGAAAGGAAATTAATTTATGTAAATGGATAAAAGTCTACTTATAAAACTTGATATTTCACCAAAAATTTCCAGAACAAAGTTGATGCTAAAGCAATTTAGTTATACAAGATTCAAAATATCTTATACATTTTAGAAACATCTTTAGAGTTGGCAGGAAATTGTTGTCAGAGAAAACAAGAAATCCAGAATCATCCCTTGTCATTTATAATTGGCAGTCTAATAAGGAATTGAACATATTTTCCAGAGTTGTTATTGCCCTCCACAATACCCAAACTATTCTTGTACACAAGATAGTGAGTAAAAATATAACATACATGCTACATTTGATAGTCTCTAACATGCATTTAAAAATAGAGAAAAATGGTACCAAGTATTAGATTACATCCAATGGATTAGTATAGCACAAGATGCACAAGATGCACAAGCTGTATATCAAGGATTTTTTTTAACGAGTTATCCTTGCTCAATATCTATCATATAGACTAACAAATACTATAAATTTACTGAAAAGGCATTATCTCTTCTTTAACAGTCACTGATTAAAAACAAATCAAAGCTGAAAATAGGAGCAAGTAAATAGTGTTTCTTATGTGCATTAAAAGCATTGATGTTGTGAGAGAAAATCTGAGCAACAAACCACAAACACCTAGTGAGAATTGAACTCTTAACACAAGTGAATGGTCTGGAAAATTAGCTTGATAAATTATCACAACAGATATTTACTAAGCATAATTTTCTTCAAGGTCACCCATTGAGGAATCCAGTTGATTGAATTATATGGTAAGATTGACTTTTTAATTAGTGATATACAGCAAGCAGGGCCAGCTCAAGGTACTGACAACTTAAGCAGTTGTCCAGAGTACAATCATGTTGCCATGTCATGTGTTTGGGATCTTCCGAAACTAAAGCTTATAAAAACATACTTGCAATCATCCATGACTCAAGACAGATTCAATTCTTTGACTATTTTGTCAATAGAAAATAATTTTGTCAAAATAGTTGAAGAAAGTGCCATGAGAAGATTTGCAGATCTAAAGTCCAGAAAAATATGTTTTAGGTAGGATAATGAATCTTTTCTTTAGCTTGTATTAAGTTGTATATTGAAATAATCTAGTTATTCTACATTTTTAGTTTTTCTCCTTGTGAAAATTTTTAAAAATCATACTTGTAAGAGTACCAAAGTTCAGCTTGACCTGGGTGCCAGCAAACCTAGGGCTGTCACTAACAGCAAGTGTTATGCATATGTCAATAAAAGTTCAATCAACTTATGTTTCAAACGACTTCAAAGTTTTGTGGACATCAGGGTCAGATAAATCAAATGAATTATTACCAGGTATATTTATGCTCAACATAAGAAATCCTAATTATAGACTACAAATAAATCTGAAATTTTTACTATGCTAGAGTCTGTTAAGAATATTACAACATTTAAATATTTGGAAGTAGTATAATATGACAATATTATATATATATATCATTCTATTCACCATGGTATACATTAAATTACATAATTCAAGTATATTAATAACTGTCATGTTCACAGTGGTGAAACATCCAATTTTCTTCATGTTCCGTTGATAAGGAGCAAGTTCCACTCAGACAACTTCTTCCCCAGAACTGTTGCTTTGTAAAACAGCCTCCCAAGTGGATGCTCCTTCAACAGCTACAATCCTGGTCTCTAAGTCTAGGGTCAACCAATATCTCTCCTATGCATCCACATAATATTCATTTCTTACTTCCTCTTTCTTACTTCCTCTTTCTTACTTCCTCTTTCTTACTCCCTTACAACAATCTCATTCAGTAATCCTCTAGCTTGAGTGGCCCTTGGGCCTTGTATTGGGTGAACTAACAATAAAAAAATTTTTTATAGCATTACTATCAGTTCATTATATGTTTTTATAAATCATTTATATGAGAATATCAATATATGAAAATATATGTTTATCAACATATGTATTCTTATACATATGTGCAAATGATTGTTGATATGCATATTCCTTTTGGAGAAATTACTTCAATCTATAAAAGCTATCATCAAAATCATTATTTAAATTTAACTGGGCAGCAAGAAAACAAGAGACAACTTTCAGGAAATTCTCTTCTGTAATTTGATGCTGAAAGGGTTTCAAAGGTTTACTTTGGATTTGATTCATTTGCCCTTTCCCCTAGAAATGGATGAGTTTAGATTATAAATCAAGACAAATTGATCTTAAAAGGGACACAAGAAACCAGACTATGTCTTATATGTTTTAATAAAGAGAGAAAGTTAATGCACCATTATCTCATTTTATTACCTTTGAAATGACAGACTTCAATTTATTATTTGATAATATTTCAACTATCAAAAAGAAACACCTTCTTTGAGTTTTCTTGCAAACAAATTACAAACCAAGAAAACTTTGATATTCCATGGCGTCACCTTTATTTATAATTTCCATTTCAAGTTTTCTGCTTGTAAATATTTATATAGAGAAGAGTTGCAACAGGTCATTTATAACTAATTATATTTTTTTTTTCTAAATTCATACTAAAAAGGACAAAATTTTTAAAAATCTTTGGCTTAATATCCAATCAAAATTCCAAGCTTCAAGTTTCACAAAGTAATCATTTTGAATACTGTTCATTGTAACCAACCCAAATACCTAGCAGAACAATTTATGCCTTCAATCATGTCCCTGTATGCACAATATCAGCACATTCAATGCAGCATAATATCTATTTTTTTTCTTATAGATAAATAGGGTAAATATTGGAGTATGGTAGGTATGCCTTATTTCAATCTTAGATGGTTGTTTCTGAAATTTATTCCTATGTAGTTATAAAAAAAAAAAAAGCAAATAATTCAACCATATATACCCAAAATATACACTAAAGACTATGTGCTTGTAATGGCATAATTTTCTACATGCAATGAGTAAAAGCACATGAATGTGAATTCCCTCATCAGCCACTTTTGCCACCAGGCAAGGTATTGTTTTGCAGTGTCAGTCTGTGATTTTTCTAAAACTGCAAGTCAGATTTTCAAATGTTGTGTTCAATAAAAGTGTTTACTTTTGATTGTTATATATATATATATATATATATATATAATATATCTCAGGTGATCAGCCAATTCTGCCACCATATATATATATATATATATATATATATATATATAAAATGCAAAGATTTTTTTGTATTTTCAATTTCTTCTATTCATAAACAGAATTGTATTTTTCTTTCAATTTACTGAGCCAACCAGTCAAAATTTATTTATCTCAGAATATGAAGGTTTTCAAATTTTCACATGATTATCAACTGATTTATATTTTAACATCTGCATACACAGACGTCCACGAGTTTTACTCAAAGGAAATGCTGTAAATGAAGAGTTATTGCCCTTGTAAGATAAGAATACATTAGTTCAAGAACAAAACAACTCAAAGCCACACAATCTCAGACTTTGAATATTTCCATTAAATAAAGGATAAATATTAAAGCTAACAACTATCTTTAAATTAAAAGTAATCATTTGCATAAAATCCATTTATAAATATTAAATCTTTTCAGCTCACATTAAAAGAAAACTGACTATACATATATATTGGATAGCAATTATGCAATAATACATTCCTTTAAAACACCAGTGAAGATATAAATGAACAAAATAAATATGATGCTAGAACCATGAAGTAAAAATTGGGAAATAGGAAAGTAAATGTCAAAATAAAACGTCCAACCTTCAACCAATGAAGTTGGGAGACAAAAACTTGACCACCATATATATATATATATATATATATATATATATATATATAAAATGCAAAGATTTTTTTGTATCAAGTACTTTAAACTTAATACAATTTCAACATCTACAAATTCTTTAAAAAATCTAAATATAAGTTATTTCCTTCATGCTGAGGAAATCCACTGTCTATGAGTTCCATTAAACTCCCTCAAGAAAAAGAATATTAACGATAAAAAGAGAAAGATGAATTCAAAATCCTATACAGGCCTTTCATAATACTTAACACAGGTTAGGGAAATAATTACTAACCTGAGAGAGTTTATTATGCAACCAATGTAAATGGATTTGTTCCCTTTATGTGTAAACATTCAAAACAGTTGAAGGTGAATGAATGCTGATGCCATTGGCTCAATGATACAAAGAAAAACCGAGGCAGACTCCTTCTGTTGTTTATAAAGGAAAACAGTTCAAAGAATAGCCTGGATGTGCTACCTTCAGGATTGATAGAATAGCCTGGATGTGCTACCTTCAGGATTGATAGAATAGCCTGGATGTGCTACCTTCAGGATTGATAGAATAGCCTGGATGTGCTACCTTCAGGATTGATAGAATAGCCTGGATGTGCTACCTTCAGGATTGATAGAATAGCCTGGATGTGCTACCTTCAGGATTGATAGCCTGGAATAGCCTGGATGTGCTACCTTCAGGATTGATAGAATAGCCTGGATGTGCTACCTTCAGGATTGATAGAATAGCCTGGATGTGCTACCTTCAGGATTGATAGAATAGCCTGGATGTGCTACCTTCAGGATTGATAGAATAGCCTGGATGTGCTACCTTCAGGATTGATAGAATAGCCTGGATGTGCTACCTTCAGGATTGATAGAATAGCCTGGATGTGCTACCTTCAGGATTGATAGAATAGCCTGGATGTGCTACCTTCAGGATTGATAGAATAGCCTGGATGTGCTAGCCTTCAGGATTGATAGAATAGCCTGGATGTGCTACCTTCAGGATTGATAGAATAGCCTGGATGTGCTACCTTCAGGATTGATAGAATAGCCTGGATGTGCTACCTTCAGGATTGATAGAATAGCCTGGATGTGCTACCTTCAGGATTGATAGAATAGCCTGGATGTGCTACCTTCAGGATTGATAGAATAGCCTGGATGTGCTACCTTCAGGATTGATAGAATAGCCTGGATGTGCTACCTTCAGGATTGATAGAATAGCCTGGATGTGCTACCTTCAGGATTGATAGAATAGCCTGGATGTGCTACCAGGATTGATTGTGCTACCAGGATTGATAGAATAGCCTGGATGTGCTACCTTCAGGATTGATAGAATAGCCTGGATTGATCAGGATTGATAGAATAGCCTGGATGTGCTACCTTCAGGATTGATAGAATAGCCTGGATGTGCTACCTTCAGGATTGATAGGATGATTGATGCCTGGATGTGCTACCTTCAGGATTGATAGAATAGCCTGGAATGCTACCTTCAGGATTGGAGCCTGGATGTGCTACCTTCAGGATTGATAGAATAGCCTGGATGTGCTACCTTCAGGATTGATGAATAGAATAGCCTGGATGTGCTACCTTCAGGATTGATAGAATAGCCTGGATGTGCTACCTTCAGGATTGATAGAATAGCCTGGATGTGCTACCTTCAGGATTGATAGAATAGCCTGGATGTGCTACCTTCAGGATTGATAGAATAGCCTGGATGTGCTACCTTCAGGATTGATAGAATAGCCTGGATGTGCTACCTTCAGGATTGATAGAAGCTGACTATGGCAACAGTGGATTTGCATTTAGATGTGCAGTCCTGTGAATTTGTGACCATTCACTTTATTTTGGCTACATTTTTTCATTGGAAAGGAAAAACAGAATTCAATCTGTACATATGTAAAATTCAATCAATTGTTATATATAACAAGTTTGCAATGCAAGAGATACCAGTATTAATAATATAAAATTACTAGTGATGCAGTACCAACAGTTTGAATAAAGTCATTAAAGTCAGTTGATAGTTTAGAATGAAGGAAATCGGAAATAAGTCACATGACAATACACTTGGCTGAAACAAATTTCAAATAATACATGTCCTTGTCCAAAATATGAAATATGCTATAGCAAGCAAGATTAAATATTAAGATTTTTATAGATTTTAGGTTTTGTCTCAAAAGAACTGTAAAAGAAAAAATGTTCATGTTTAACATTATATATTTCTACCATTGTTGTGATGGACTGGAGATATCATTAACAAAGGCAACTAACTCTGATCAAGGGAAAATATTTTTGAGTAAGGGATTTATATTTCTGAAAAGCTAGTAAAGGAACAAAATTAATAGGGTGTTTTATATATGCATGCAAACAGTTGCTGATATTTAACTTTAATTAACCAAAAACAGATCAAGAAGAGTTTATTTAGAGTTATTTCTCTATAAATCAAATGGTACTTACAATAATTATATGTCTATAGGATGTTCATATGAAATATTCTGTGGAATTGTTGCTGGATAATCTAACACCATGACAAATGATAATATAACCAAAAGATAAATGTCCCTGAACTGGAACCATGTCAATCTACCATACATCAGAGAGAATATTTAATCTATGCAATATTGGGACAGTATTCAAAAGAGATTCTATTCTATGCATATTTAACTAAAATAATACTGCCAATGAAAGAAAACATGACCAAAAATGACATATGCAACATCTCATGTAACTATGGCAAGACTAAATGCACTTTAAAAATACCCTTGGGAATGGCTACACTCAATGGAGAAACTTTAAAATCTGGTATGGCTGATCACATAGGAAGCTGAGATAATATAAGAGCCAAAATGCAACAAAATGTTTTTAAAAATAGAAATTAATTTGGATAAACCAATATATATTGATAAAGAATATATTGAATCAAATGCTATACTAAAAAAAAAAAAAAAAAAAAAAAAAAAAAAAAAAAATAATAATAGTCCAATATGCAAGTTTTTAATAGAGATTCATAAAACTTTTTTAAAAATCTAACTTTTCATGGAAATAGACCCTCATTCCTAATATCTAATTTTAACATTCTATCATGACAAATAATTTCTTTCAGCAATGTGTTTATTAAATACAATAATTATATTTAATCTACTACCTAATCATTAGAAAGTAAAATTACACAAGAGAAAGAAATGCTTTTATCAGAATATATTATTCCAGAAAGGTTTTTAGAAAAATAAAGGGTACTCCCAACATTTAAGAAAACAAAGCTATAACATATTTAAAAAAAAATAAAACAACTGGAGATTTTACCTCTCTGTTAAGTTGGGCTGGCCTGTAAGAATTTATCCCCCCCCCCAAAAAAAGAGCTCCCAAAACAATTTTGCCTGCCTTGGTTGACAGACCCAGTAGATAGTATTTAAATAAGAAAAAAAGACAGGAATTCTCTTATCTTCTCTATACAAGTAAAAAAAGACAAAAAAAATAAATAAATAAATAAAAAAAGGTTGCTGCTAAAAAGACATCACAACAATTTTGTTTTGTTGAGGATCTGATTAGAAAGAGAGGCAGATGGTAAACATGAACAGGTGCCACTAGTAGTCCTTTTCTTATCAAACAAATACCTTCCATTTATTCATCTTCTATCAGGCTCTTAGGATCAGAAAAAAAAATGTCATCAACCTTTTAATCTATAATGGTACAAAAATGAAACAGACATGGTTAAGAAAAAATGCTCCTCTGACAATCATAATGATGATGGTGGTGATATAAATGGCAACTAATAATAATAATAAAAATAAAGATTAGTCATTTAGCAGACAATAACCTGCTGAGATAAAATAGAACTGCAACATATTCTCATGTGACATCATCATTATCATCAGTTAATGTTTCATCCCGTACTGGAAACACATCCTACCCCACAAAAACTCGCTCATTAAATTATAAGGCGTGTGAGAGAGTGAGAGAGAGTGTGTGAGTGAGAGAGTGAGTGAGTGAGTGAGTTCAAATATTTCAATCATATACCACAATAGGAAAAGACAACCAAAACATTTTCCTGGTTTCATTGCCTCCCTTTATGTTTTTGTAATCCCAATATGCACATTAAAAAGTTATTTTAGGTGGAGAAGACAAAATTATTTTTTGACACTTTAAAGAGAGCATGATTTTATAGATTAAAAAGATAAAACTGACTAGAAGCTGGATAAAATTACAGAAAAAATGAGTGGTGCTGGTTCAGAAGTTCAAATACTTCTGAGAGTACTTTTTTATATTATCTAAATAAAGGTAATATTATGAATAAACAAAAAATGAAATCGTTATCTCCTATGACAGATCCAACTACTGTAGCTTCTCATTTTTTCTGCTACAGTGACCAAATCCTATTTCAAAACACTGTGGTGAATGTAAAAAAGAATCTAACAAGATATTTATTGTATTATTGTCTAACTAAAAAAATATAAGTTGTTTTTATTTTTAACTAAATGTCAAGTTTTTTTGGGTTTTTTTTAAACTAAAAACATCAGGGTTTTTTTTTTGGGGGACTAAAAACATCAGGTTTTTGTTTTAACTAAAATGCCAATAGAGTTTGTTGTTTTTTTTTAAACTAAAACCATCAGTTTTGGGGTTTGTTTTTTTTTTTTTAGATTAAAACCATCAGTTTTTTTTTAAACTAAAAACATCAGTTTTTTTGTTTTGTTTTTTAACTAAAATGTCAATAGATGGTTTTTTTTTAGGGGGTTTTGTTTTTTTTTTTTATATAAAATGTCAAGAGAGGGTTTTTTTGGGGGAACTAAAAATGTCAAGAGAAGTTTTTTGGGGGGGGTAACTAAAATTGTCAAGAGGTTTTTTTAAATAAAATGTTTGACAGGGGGTTGGGGGGGGTAACTAAAAATGTCAAGGGGTTTTTTTAAATAAAAATGTCAAGAGGGGTTTTTTTAAAAAAAAATGTCAAGAGAGGGGTTTTTTTTTCAAGAGGGGTTTTTTTTAACTAAAAATGTCAAGAGAGGTTTTTTAAATAAAAAATTGTCAAGAGGGTTTTTTTTTGTCATGAGAGGGGGTTTTTTTTGGGGGTAAATAAAAAAAAGAGGTTTTTTTTTTAAAATAAAATGTCAAGAGAGGCTTTTTTTTTTTTAAAAATGTCAAGAGGCTTTTTTTTAAAATAAAATGTGCTTTTTTTTAAATAAAAATGTCAAGAGAGGCTTTTTTTTTTAAAATAAAATGTCAAGAGAGGCTTTTTTTTTAAAATAAAATGTCAAGAGAGGCTTTTTTTAAAAAAAAAATGTCAAGAGAGGCTTTTTTTAAAATAAAATGTCAAGAGAGGCTTTTTTTTAAAATAAAAATAAAAAGGCTTTTTTTTAAATAAAAATGTCAAGAGAGGCTTTTTTTTTAAATAAAAATGGGAGGCTTTTTTTAAAATAAAAATGTCAAGAGAGGCTTTTTTAAAATAAAAATGTCAAGAGGGCTTTTTTTTTAAATAAAAATGTTTTTTTTTTTTTTAAATAAAAATGTCAAGAGGTTTTTTTTTTAAATAAAATGTCAAGAGATGGTTTTTTTTTTTAAATAAAAATGTCAAAGAGGCTTTTTTTTTAAATAAAAATGTCAATAAAAAGAGGGGAGTTTTTTTTTTAAATAAAAATGTCAAGAGAGCTTTTTTTTTAAATAAAAAATGTCAAGAGAGGCTTTTTTTTTTTTTTAAATAAAAAATGTCAAGAGGCTTTTTTTTTTAAATAAAAATGTCAAGAGAACTTTTTTTTAAAATAAAATGTCAAGAGAGGCTTTTTTTAAAAAAAAAATGTCAAGAGAGGTTTTTTTTTAAAATAAAAATGTCAAAAGGTTTTTTTTTTTAAAATAAAATGTCAAGAGAGGCTTTTTTTTAAAATAAAAATGTCAAGAGAGGCTTTTTTTTAAAATAAAAATGTCTTTTTTTTTAAAATAAAAATGTCAAGAGAGGCTTTTTTTTTAAAATAAAAGCTTTTTTTTAAAATAAAAATGTCAAGAGAGGCTTTTTTTTGTCAAAAGGCTTTTTTAAAAATAAAAATGTCAAGTTTTTTTTTAAAATAAAAATGTCAAGAGAGGCTTTTTTTAAAATAAAAATGTCAAGAGAGGCTTTTTTTTTTAAAATAAAAATGTCAAAGAAAGGCTTTTTTTTTAAAATAAAAATGTCTTTTTTTTTAAAATAAAAATGTCAAGAGGCTTTTTTTTTTAAAATAAAAAAAAGAGAGGTTTTTTTTTAAAATAAAAATGTCAAGAGAGCTTTTTTTAAAATAAAAATGTCAAGAGAGGCTTTTTTTTTAAAATAAAATGTCAAAAAGGTTTTTTTTAAAATAAAAATGTCAAGAGAGGCTTTTTTTTAAAATAAAAATGTGTCAAGAGAGGCTTTTTTTTTTTTTAAAATAAAATGTCAAGAGGCTTTTTTTTTTAAAATAAAAATGTCAAGAGAGGCTTTTTTTTTTTTTAAAAATGTCAAAGGTTTTTTTTTAAAATAAAAATGTCAAGAGAGGCTTTTTTTAAAAAAAAAAATGTCAAGAGAGGCTTTTTTTTTAAAATAAAATGTCAAGAGAGGCTTTTTTTTTAAAATAAAAATGTCAAGAGAGGCTTTTTTTAAAAATAAAAAGAGAGGCTTTTTTTTTAAAATTTCAAGAGAGGCTTTTTTTAAAATAAAAATGTCAGAGAGGCTTTTTTAAAATAAAAAATAAAATAAAAATGTCAAGAGGCTTTTTTTTTAAAATAAAAATCAAAAGGCTTTTTTTTAAAATAAAAATGTCAAGAGAGGCTTTTTTTTTTAAAATAAAAATGTCAAGAGAGGCTTTTTTTTTTAAAATAAAAATGTCAAGAGAGGCTTTTTTTTTTAAAATAAAAATGTCAAGAGAGGCTTTTTAAAATAAAAATTTCAAGAGAGGCTTTTTTAAAATAAAAAAATGTCAAGAGAGGCTTTTTTTTTTTAAGGCTTTTTTTTAAAATAAAAATGTCAAGAGGCTTTTTTTTTTAAAATAAAAATGTCAAGAGGCTTTTTTTTTAAATTTTTTTAAAATAAAAATGTCAAGAGAGCTTTTTTTTTTAAATAAAAATGTCAGAGGCTTTTTTTAAATAAAAATGTCAAGAGGCTTTTTTTTTTAAATAAAAATGTCAAAAGGCTTTTTTTTTAAAATAAAAATGTCAAGAGAGCTTTTTTTTTGTAGGTTTTTTTTTTTTAAATAAAAATGTCAGAGAGGCTTTTTTTTAAAATAAAAATGTCAAGAAGTTTTTTTAAATAAAAATGTCAAGAGAGGGTTTTTTAAATAAAAATGTCAAGAGAGCTTTTTTTTTTAAAATAAAATGTCAAGAGGGGTTTTTTTTAAATAAAAATGTCAAGAGGCTTTTTTTTAAATAAAAATGTCAAGAGAGGTTTTTTAAATAAAAATTTTTTTTTAAAAAATAAAAATGTCAAGAGAGGCTTTTTTTTTAAATAAAATGTCTTTTTTTTTTAAATAAAAATGTCAGAGAGGCTTTTTTTTTAAATAAAAATGTCAGAGAGGTTTTTTTTAAATAAAAATGTCAAGAGAGGCTTTTTTAAATAAAATAAAAGGCTTTTTAAAATAAAAATGTCTTTTTTTTAAAATAAAAATGTCAAGGTTTTTTTTTTAAAATAAAAAATGTCAAGAGGGCTTTTTTTTTAAAAATGTAGGCTTTTTTTTTAAATAAAATGTCAAGAGAGGCTTTTTTTTTAAATAAAATGTCAAGAGGTTTTTTTTTTAAATAAAATGTCAAGAGAGTTTTTTTTTTAAAATAAAAATGTCAAGAGGGTTTTTTTTTTAAATAAAATGTCAAGAGAGGGTTTTTTTTTTCAAAGAGGGTTTTTTTTTAAATAAAAATGTCAAAGAGGTTTTTTTTTTAAATAAAATGTCAAGAGGTTTTTTTAAATAAAAATGTCAAAGGGGGTTTTTTAAATAAAAATGTTTTTTTTTTAAATAAAAATGTCAAGAGAGGGTTTTTTTTAAATAAAAAAATAAGAGGGGTTTTTTTAAATAAAAATGTCAAGAGTGGGGGTTTTTTTTAAATAAAAATGTCAAGAGAGGGGGTTTTTTTTAAATAAAAATGTCAAGAGAGGGTTTTTTTTTTAAATAAAAATGTCAAGAGAGTTTTTTTTTAAATAAAAATGTCAAGAGAGGGGTTTTTTTTTAAATAAAAATGTCAAGAGAGGGTTGGGTTTTTTTTTTTAAATAAAAATGTCAAGAGGGTGTTTTTAATTAAAAATGTTGTTTCGTTTTTTTTTTAACTAAAAATGTTAATGTTTTTTTTAACTAAAAATTTCAAGGATTGCCAGTAGAGTTTTTTTTTTTAACAAGTAAAAATGTCAATAACTTATTATTTTTTATAAGTATAAATGTTAATAAATGTTTAACATCTTGCCAATAAATAAAAATCACTGGTCTCTGAAAAATTAAAAACTTACAGGCAAAATTTGAGGGAAGAATTAATATTTTTTTAAGACTTAAATAGGTTTAATAATATACATTTATAAATTTATTAAAGATCTGATTGATTTATTGGTTTCAAAGATGAATGTGCAACAAGCATTGAGTAAAATATCTAAATAACATGCACAATTGCAACACAAACAACATTTATGTAATATATACAAAACTAACATTGTACCTATAAAAGTGCTTGGATTATTTACATATGAACAGTGTATCTCTGCACTATATTTAATCAACAGTGTCACTCGCTACCCTTTACCTCTGATTAGAGTTTAGTATGTGTGTACTCTGTGAAACATGCTTACATACAAATATGTATGGATTCACAAATGAAGAGAAGACTTGAGGCAACAGAGATCTAGTTTTACAGAAATACTAAGAATAACGTGGACAGAGCATGGACAAGGAAGTTCTATGAAAACAAAAAGGACATTTATATTTAGAATTAAACAGAAACAGTTGATATTTCTGAGATATAATGGAGACTTGGAGAATTTAACACTTACAGGACATATTTAAGGTATGATGTGCAAAGGGAAACAGAAATACCCCAACTAACAAGCTTGAGTAAATGTATTTCAGTACAGGGTCTGGGAAGGATATTAAAAGGACAAACACTGCTTAGAGCTACAAATGATAAGAAATTGTGGAGAGCCATGATTGCCCACATTCTGACAGCTCATAGCACATAAAAGATTGTATTTATGGCTATACAACAACATTGAGTTATGGACAACATTCGTGAACACCTTTGACAGTGTATGGAAAGTAATGGCACCCACTTGACTGATTTAATTTTTAAAATGAAATGAAACAAAATGGCATGAAATGTACATTTTGAAAATAAAAACCCATTTTTCATTCTTTACTCTATTTCACTTTTATTAAACAGACAAATGTTCCAGATCATTTTGCCACACCCTGTATATTATGGGACTGAAGTAAAGTCTTTAAGTAAAAGTTCTTTCCAGAGAACCAAACAATTTGATCAAATACTCAATTAGATAAATGAACAAAAAGGATCCAAGAGTAGTTGAGAGAAAGAGGCATCAGATTCCATTAGGATAATGCTCGTCAAGGCAAAAATTTGAAAGAATAGAATTATGAAGTTGCCTGAAAGCATAATAAATCTTGATGTATATGTTCAGAAGTAAATGTCTCAGGAAGATGCTTTTATCTTAGCCTTTTTACAAGATTCCTTTCATATCTTTACTTAAATACTAAACATTGACATTTTTTCCCTACAAAATTGAAACTGATTATCTAAGCAGACAGTAGAATGATATCTGCCATTAATATTTGGAAGAACAAAAATTTTTACATCTAAAAAGAGCAAACATGATCATAATGCTAATATGTTGGTTATCAAATTAAATGGTGGACATTTTTGTTGTGTCAATACATTTATTCTCATTAAATTCAGTCTGGGAGTGTTATTATAAAATTTACAATTAATGCACAAAGTTTTCTAGTGTACAACTTGACTAATTTTGAAGCAAGCAGCAGCATAAAATGTCTTCTTCCACCTCCGCTTCAATTAATTCCTTATCATTCCATTATCATCGAGTGACAATCATTCTAATTTTATTCTGATTGCAGTCAAAAACAAAAGAGACAGAACATTTTTCTTGCTAAAGATAAAATATTGAAAAAGAACACAGCCAATATTACAGATAAGATGATCAAAATAGATTAAATAAAACTAATATCGAATAAATGATCAAATGGTATAGTGATCAACCAAATATCCATGTTAATCTTCTCAGGATTACAAAACCTCAGCTCCTATATTAAAATACAATATCTGTAGCCTGAATCTTGATCTCAAATATTCACTATATAGTGTTTGTTCTATACAATTACTGGGAGAAGTGTTAGATTAAATGCATTGTCAAAAAAGGAGATTTATAATCATCAGTTCAATGACCAGAAGGTTCTTGCTGAGAGTTAAATGCATTGCTGGTAATATATATTTTCTCTAAAAATGTATTGCTAGTATTTTTACTATAAAAATATATCATACTTTCATAGTGTTTTGACTACCTTGGGGGTTAATTATTTGTCCATAGCTGGGACCCAACCAGAATGAGGGCTAGAAATTTCAATTTGAAAGCCATTTATCTTGAAGTAAGTCCAGGCCTCATAGAATACTCCATAATTGTGACCTTGTGGCATACTAAGCCAAGCAAATACAAAAATAAGTATGTGCAGTTGTGTGCCTGCTGTAAAAAAATCATAACAGGATTTTAAAATTTAATTTTCAAGGAAATAATTTTTAAAAAATCCATTTCATTTTGTAAATTTAACTTTAAAAATTAAGTAGAAATATTAATATTTAAGATACTGTCTATAGAGACAGAGATGAAAGGTGTAAAAGTTGATAACTCAGTAACCCACCAAGATAGTTCAACTTATAAACTGTCAAGTAATGCCAAACCTGAACAACAAAAAATGTGGGGGTAGAGGGATGAACAATAAACTAAAAGATGGCACACAAATAGCAACATTTCAGAGTTTTCCTGATGAAAAAATTCAAAGATTGCTTTACTGGTAAACTTCAAAGTCAAATGTTGATGTGATGAATTTTTAGCTAGCTAATTCAGGTGCTTTGTCAGTCTCTTTGATAAACAGCTAATAAAAAGCATTCATCCAAGGAAGCAGTAGAATTGGATAATTAAGTTAAGAGTTTCACAGATGAGAAGTCTTTCTCTTATTTTTATACTTATTTCAGAATCAGTAATAAATGGAATTAAGGTGAAAGTAAAATAATTACACCCAAAAATGCAGAAACAAATTAAAAATGAATAGGATAAGCAAATCAAAATGTAACTAGAATTTTTCTTTCTTTCTATGCATGAATTTCTGTTCTTTATTCAAGAGATACAAAGAAATCAAATTCAAATCCATCTCCATATATATCTTCACTCAACATGCAAAACCAACAAAGATAATGTCTTTCTACAGCATTTCTAGACTTTGAAACATTTCAGAAGTGATACCACTCACTACAAAAAATTACATATTAAGTCATTAATTTTATTTTTACCAAATAGTTTGTGTAGATATACAATTAGTACATACTGTAATTAAAACAGTTTAAAAGTCCAATATGATACTAATGAAAGCTAATATTCAAAATGTACATCATCTAGGATATTGTATATTACTTATTTGTATAAGAGATTTTACATAACTGGTTAAAAAGATTACTTATTTGTATAAGAGATTTTACATAACTGGTTAAAAAGATTACTTATTTGTATAAGAGATTTTACATAACTGGTTAAAAAGATTACTTATTTGTATAAGAGATTTTACATAACTGGTTAAAAAGATTACTTATTTGTATAAGAGATTTTACATAACTGGTTAAAAAGATTACTTATTTGTATAAAAGATTTTACATAACTGGTTAAAAAGATTGTTCTGCTTTTACCAATTAGGGTGTTTAATTTTAACTTCATTCAAATTATTTTGACATTCAAAATATCAAAAGAATCTTTTTTAAATATTTTTATTTAACCTTTAGCACTGCATTATTAATATTACTTCCCTTTCTACTGCATTCTTTTTCAAGGCTTCTCAATTGCTGTATCCTTATTGTTAATATCACTCAAAGTTGTTTTATGTTGCCATAGCAGGATATGACAACACAATTATGAATTTCAAACACACTGTTGGTCAGGGATCGGAGTCACCTTCAGTGGCAGGATAAACTTTTTATACAGCAAATGGTCACATACAGAGGGCTAAAGGTTAATGAAACACAACAAGCATTATAGGTCACTTAATAATATAAAATCCTCATCCTTGTCAGCATCTCAATAGATTTGTGCAAAAAAGTAAGCACAAAGTGCTTTTCAGTTGAGATGCAGGAAACAGAAATGAACAAGTGAGAATAAATTGTTTCCCAAATTTTTATTTATGAAAAGTGAAAGAATAGGTTGCAGAAAATCTTGAAGCACATAATCAATCAACTATAAATAATGACTCCTAAAAAGAAACGGAAATTTTCCTGAATGTATGCCAAACGATGACAAGATTTTATGCCTAGAGCTATAAAAGATCATTTATACAAAAAAATATCAATATCACCATTAATGGAATCACAGTTCAGAAGGAATGGCTGCAGTTTCTTTAGACTTTCTACAGACTGAAAAGACAAATTATTTCAGCACTAAATGTTCATAGAAAAACCTATCACAAGTAGTATTTATTAAATGAATATGTCAAAATTTTCACTTCTAAAAACTATATATATAAAGTAAATACTAAAAGAATGTATAGGAACTAAATGGATTCAAAAATTTCTGTCACATATTCAAGTGTTTGAACAGATACAGCAAATATGAATACAAAAAGTTCATTTAATATCTGTTTTTGTCTTGTTAGAAAACAAATATAAAATAGCAACTTTGCACAGAAAGTATATATGGTTTGCTCTCACATAAGAATTTGTCTTTGTTAAAAAAAAAAAAAAAATATATATATAATCAAAGTCTTTTCATTCCACAGGGCTTAATAGATTAATAAAAATTCCCATAGTGACAGAGTTTGAACTAGAATGCTATATTTTAATCAGAGAAATTTACATTTCTTTATTTTTTACTTAAATCTTTTTCTTAGAAAGTTTCAGCATTCAATCTGTATATTATGCATTTAAAAGCAGGAAAAACCTTTCTGTGGTCAGGAATTAATGCAGACATTACCAAAACTATTATATGTATAATAAAAACAGATAATTAAAAGTTTGTAAATATTGCTGTAAGGCTTAAATCCTAACAAATCAAATCTACCAATTAAGAATTATGAACTCTTTGAGTGTATTTAGTGATTGAGGGAATTGCATAACATTTCCACCAGTGCCAATTGTAACGGTTAAAACCCAGGTAAATGCTGAATACTAAATTTTGGGGTAGAAATATCTTCCCCAGTAAAGAAATTTCAAGCTCACAATCTTCGTCTGCCAACAAATCAAGTTATGTATTTAGTATCTCTCCTATATATTATATATATATATATATATATATATATATATATATATATATATATATATATATATATATATATATATTTACTAACAGATATACTAACTTTAATGCTATGAAAAAAATATATATAGTGAGAAAAAAAAAATGAGTAGGGAAGAAAGAGGGGCAAAGGTGTAGTAAAATGTTATAAAAAGTCACATGACATTAACTAGTGTAAGCATTTTCCATCATCAACCTAAGTAAATAAATGTCAAAGTTCAACTTTTGGCTTCACAAAATTAGAAGAATAATTTTAAGTGACAAGCTGGTAAAATTGATGAAAGGAAATTAATTCAAAGCACCTGAAAAATCTACCAAAAGTAAAAGGTATTATACTTGGACACTCCCAAAAAAAAAAAAAAAAAAATTAAATATTGGTCAGGACTGAGTCAAGCATAACTCATTTCTGAGATGGTAATTGATGGGCTGGCTTATTCTTTTCCAGCCTACCTCAAACATTCCTCTCTTATCAAAGAATGTTTCTGATTCTAAGAAAAGAAATGCACCAGAAAAAATCTCAGGGAAGAAAGTATTTCAAAAGTTATTAAAGTTAGAGGTTTTCAAAACTATAACTGAATAGTTTAATTGTTATCTTTATAATCTATATATTACCTGCTGTCAAGTATCATTTTAACTAATGACTATAGCTTATAGATAAAATTAAAAACTTAGCACACAGTGTGACATTCAGAATTTGGATGAAAAGTTCTCACTTTCCACAGAAATTTCTTATGGTGATGTTCATGCAAATTTACATTAAAACTTAATTCTATTGGTTTTAAGCACTTACATGAAAAAAGTCTAATAATAACAACCTATTAATATTTTCAAACAGTGACTATCAACAGATATTTTAGAAAATACAAAAAATAAAAAAAAATCATGGTTCAACTTTATTAAATCCTAAATAAAAAATATTTCATTAAACAAAGTAAAAAAAATAAACAAATAAATAAAATAATTAAAATTAAAAACCAGAAATTAACATTTCATTTCTTCAATCACAAAAGCTCTCCTCCTCAAGTAAGGAGATAGTAAACAACTTGTGTAAGATCCACCATCCACACATAAGCTATGGTTTTCCTCTGTTTTTCTTAATTTGATGTTAAAAGGTTTTTGATTGTTTCCTTATTTTAGAACCATTATTAATCTAACATAAATGTTAATATATTTTTCTTTAAAATAAAAAAAAAAATAGTTTGTAAAAATCTCCTTCGAAGAAAAGTTTGGTTAACAAACATTAAAGTCCATTTCATATTTATGTTCTCAGAGACATAAAGGACATACATTGGCCTTCTATCCAAATCCATCTTTTTTCCCTTAAAAGCAATGCAAAAAAAGATAAACTTCTAATCTGTAGAGTCCCATTTCTTTTCACTTTCTACCAAAGAGACAAGTGGATGGATGATTGACTGCAAAGAATTCATTTTCCTTTTGAGTCAGGTTTTAGGCAAAAATCTGATAATGAGAACGAAATACCCACATTTTAATGAGGCACACCTTTGAGGTCATATAATAGAACAGTTCCTTGAAATATGTAATATACAGTCAAGCAGCCTTGGCCAATAGCCTACATAATTACCAATCTTTTTTATCATCTAACTTTAATGTAGTATCCGAAAGGTGAAAAGGTGATTTTGGGAAGGTACAAATGAGGGACACACCTTTATTTTCTTAGCAGATGGTACACACAAAAACATCTCCTTCACACTACAAATAATTACTAATACTACCATTTTTTGCAATATAAATTCAATCCTCAGAGATGACAAAAAACCTCAGTAAAATGACATACAATATCATGTGCGCATACACACACAAGGTAACTGCTATATATGTACGAATCCACATTCCTATGCTGTTTTATCATCGGTATATTATTACCATTGATGCAGAGAAAAAGTCTAAGTAAATACTTGGAAAAACCACTCTTATTAACTGTCTAAAAATCTAAACAGGGTAGTAGTAACGTTTAAAAAATGCTACATCCATTATCAACAGTCATTTTCTTACACATATGCAGTGGACCTGAATCTTACAGTCAACTGGTTCCCCAGTCCTCCATGTTATTCAAAAACTTCATACATTTATATATAAAACTACATATATACACTGATATTTTGGAGGCAGCATATGGTTAGGTTCCCTGGAGGTTGATGGCATTTTCAAGAGTGAAACGAAGCCTCACAGATTACTTGGTTTAAAAAAAAGGAAAGAAAAGTTATAAATAATTGCTTTTTCCTCTCCTGGCTGTGTCAAACAACTGCTGCAATGGTTCTAAACCAGCTGTGATATCCTTCAAAACTTTGACCTGATGAAAATCTACTGTCATCTTCTCCAGTGTCCACAATGATGGATAGACCACTTCTTCACTTTCTTACTCTTCTATCACCAATTTAAGCAGTTCTTTCAGTTTCTTTCTTTAATAATCTCTTGGTGCTCTTTGATGCTTTGTTTGATGTCTTCCTTAATTATGTCAGATAAGCATTCTCCACCGACCTTTCTGGCAACTTGTAAATTCACTTTTTCATCGATTGTAAGGAAAACCCTAAGCACCCAAAAGATTCAAATCAGAACAGAAGTTGGAGGCCAGAAATCTCGGCTTCAGTCAATTTCCCACCACCATAACAGATTCCTTGTGCCTTTTCTATAAATACTTTCATGATAATTGTTCTGATGAACTTCCCTCTATAATACACAGACTATGAATTTTTATGCAGTACTAGATTGGCAGCAAGACTTTCATCATTTTACAGTTGAAATAGTTAAATGTAATTGTAAGTTCCATGTTAATAGTTTCTTCTCTCGCACTTATCGCTTGTGGATCTCTTCCAGTTTCTTACTTTCCAGTCAACTTTGAACTTCAAAAATGTAAATGCAATGTCAATTGTTATCTTCTGTTTTCTTAATTCCTGTTCTTTTATTGTTCTTTCTCCTTAATAGTGTTTTTTTTTTCTTCTTCTCATTCTCTTGCACTCAGTAACCCCTTGTGTCTTAGTGGCTTTGTTAGCATGCTTGGGGTGAAATGATTTAAAAAAAAAAAAAAAAAAAAAGCCCTTGAAGCCAATGAGTGTCTTGCTCTGTAAGGCCTTCCAGCAGGCACCATTTTGGGCTTTGGGGCATCAGGACTCAGCAATAACAACATCTGCAATTGTGAAAATATTCTATAAACTCATGGTATTGCAATCCAGGATGAACATCAAGTGCATCACAAGTACTGGTAAAGGTAAGATGAGTTTTAGGTCACCTTCACATATTTCATGATGCTTTGATCAAATGTCTGCAGCAAGTGACATTTGGGGGCAGAAAAAGTGCTTCAAGATATTCATCCTCATACATCAGAAATTAGCCAGGGATCTTCTTGGGGTATTGTTTTGTTTCTTGTATAAAACATTGGTAGAGCCAGTCTAAGAATAAAATGGCCATGATCCAAGCTTACTGATCGTGCTACAAGGTAGCATACTTTTGCTTTTATTCTTAGGGACATAGAAATTACTGACTTTGTATATTTGATCATGTGATCTATTTTATTGCTATAGAGCACCAGAGCAAAACAATCATTCTATTCTTTCAGAAAAGGCACATTTCATCACAGTTGAAGACTTGCACTTGATAGCTTTTTATTTGGATTACTTTTTTTTTATCTATTCTAAGAAGTCTGATGATGCTACCACATCAACCAATGCCAATTCTACTATATTCTTGAGATTATAATGTTTGATAAAACTATGAAACCATCCCTTGCTAGCTTCACCTTACTGCTCTCCTCAACTTCTTCACTGTAAATGTTCATATAGGTTATCCACATTTTCATATAGAATGTTTCCATTAACAGGGAGGTTTTTCTGCACCATGTTCTCTAACCACACATTTTATGCTCCCTTGGGATTTACAAGCTATTTATCACATGCCTGAGACACGATTTTTGTTATTGCAAACATAAACAGGTTTGTGAATTTTTTGTTTTCTTTGCTTTATCACATGGATACAAAGTCATGTCTACACATCCCATTTCTGTCCTTGGTGCCAAGTATATAAAGCAACTTACTCTTGTGCTCTCTCTATCATTATTATTATATATATATATATATATATATATATATATATATATACACACACACACACACAGATGTGTGTGTGTGTGTGTCTGTGTGAAGAATGTTAAGCAGTGAAATAATCCTTTACTTAAATCTTAAATCCAACAGAAACTACAGAATGAGAACCATAAAATTAAATGGATATATTTCATCTATGTGCACAAAGTGATTGGAAGTAAAAAAGCTTGTGTTAATGATACTATTTGAGATGGTAGAGCATAAAAGTAAATATACTTATTTAAATAGAGGATATTAAATTATGAGATGTGCTGAAAAGTTCTTATCCCAAACACGAAGCCCTAAAAATAAATAAATCTGATCTTTGTTACCCCCACCCTCTCTCCCCAGGCCAAGAACTTTCAAAGATATTCTTATACTTGTGTGTGTCTCAACAAAATTATTTTTAAATTGAATTCCTGGAACTTGAGCACATTTTAAGCTATTAAGCTGATAGCTGGGCAAGCAATATAACAGACTTTGTTCCCACAAAAATTTAAAGGAAGAAGAATGATCTCATCTTGAGTAAATTAGATACTTGGAATTTGTACATAAAAAAATGTTAATCACAGAATTATTTGAATGAATCCAAGGTAAACCCAACTGGGCACCAACCAAAGGAGGATGGTAAGCAGACTCAGATTGATGACTTATTTTCTAAGGTAGTGAGTTTGATCTTTTTACTGGGTGTCTTACATGTGGAGACTTATGCCAGAATATAGCACGGAAATATTGATAAGCCAAGCTTTAAATAAAATTTAAAAAAAAAAAAAAAAAAACTTATTCACATCAACATCTATTAGAAAAAAGAAAAAGTATGTCCAAAGTAAGAGAATTTGTTAAAATAGAAAAAACAGCTGAAGCCCAAAATGAGATGAGTTTATACACAATATAAAAATTCATGCTAATGCATGAATTTATCTCTGCCATACCTAAAGTAATGGATCAATTTGTTAAAATCTTGGGAATACAAAATGGCACAAGCATGGTAAGCATTTTTGTGTCCCAGGCAAATTTTTAAACATTTGTTGAAAATAAATATGCCTGGTCAATCAAGTAAAAAGGAGAGACAGGAAGGAAAGAAAAAAAGCAATGTTGATTGAGGAAGAAAGAAAAGAGAGAAGAAAGGATAAAGCCTGAGAGAGAGGAGAATCTGTAAAAAAAAATTTTTAATTAGAAATTGTATTTATTCTTAACTTTTGCAGACATAGATAATAATCTCCAGTTAATTCTAAGATTTTTTTTTGTTTCTTTGGCTACACCAATTTGACATAAAAATAGTATATGACACCTAATAGTTATTCACACATCAACTAGTTCCTCAACATCATTCCAGGGCCTTTTCTAGAAGAATAGTTGCTGTATGAGTGGCCCCAGCAAAGCCAGGTATTTCAAACCAGTGAATAACTTTTGTGACAACAAGGGAAGGGCTGATAATTAGGAGAGGCAAGAGACAAGAATAACAGGAAGCTAGTTGGATTCACCAACTTTCAACTAAGAAAGAACCTGGAGACAGTGAGTCTATGCCAGAAACACCTAATGATATCTGCTTGTGTTTAAGATAGTTGCATATTTGTTACTGGTACAAGTTCAAACACAGGTATAAGTCAGTACACCAAATACTAATTATCAGAGCAGGCAGAAAGGTCCTCCCCACTCAAAAGACCAGTGCAACACAATCTTCCACCTTATATTTTCTCATTTGCCATCAGTACTATATGAAATAAGTAATGTTTGACACTGTATCATATCTTGACATGTGCATTTTAATAAGAAAATAATCCACACATGTGCAGGTCATTCAAGATCAAATCACCTCATAGTGGCATGGGCACTTAGATCTTGATGAGGTTTCCCTGACACTTCTTATTGTCTTGAGAAGAATCCTTATGAAATATATAAAAGATGTTCTTTTCATCAATTCCACATTAATTCTTTTAGATATCTAATGAAACACTGATCAGAAGATTGCAAAAGACTCAAAACTATCTTTAAACTTAAATATAATTTTTCAAAAGAGCTGTCAAGTTACAAATGATAATCAAAAAAATTAATTTAAAAAAAAAAAAAAAAAAAAAAAAAAACACACCAGTATTCAAACTAAAAGCTAAACAATTTTTTTTTAAATTTCACAAACCAAACTGAAAAGAAAAAATTGAAAATATTTTTAACACAGATGACTCAGTGCTCAAATCTGTATGCATTTCTTCTTCAAGATGGGAGATAAAAAATTACCATTTATAAAAATAGCTGTTTCTTTGGTAAATTACTAAATACTAAGTACCTGACTTAAGAGTTGTAATGGTTATCATGGTACCAAATTGATACATTTATATTTACCATCCACCAAGTACTAATGTTGAACTGTCATTCAATACAGTATGTGTATGGAACTCATCAGACAACATACATAAAAACAATGAAGCAGAAATGAAATACCAAAATAAAGAAAAAATAAAAGAAATAAACAAAATTCTGTTTGAAATCTTCAAATGGTTGCGATCATCAAAGATTAGGATGTATATGACTAAGTGTACTCCATAACCTCCTCAAGTGAAAGTTAATGCCTCTACCAAGGAACTACATCCACCTACACTCTTGCCTAATATAAATGTTGATTCATGGTGAGACGTTAAGAGATCTGACTTAATTGTCCCAATAGGAAACATTCTTGCTTTACTTTTGACAATTAAGGATTTTTGCCAAAGGCCACCAAGATTTCAAATCACATGCAAAACAACATGCAACATTCTTCAGTAATTTATCAACATACACTTCTATACTGTGTCCCTTCAAGATGTGGGCGATCATGGTTCTCCATGTCCTTTATAGCTCTTAGTGAAGTTAACACAATACAGATTTTATTTATTAATAAGGTTAACACACACATGCAAATTTTTATCTATTTATATCTATATATTGTATTTGGTGGTATATAAGAGCCCACTCCACCATTTCAGTGAGGAATATTAAAATATTTTAGTGAATTCCCATCAACTTTGCATAAACCACCCAAGAGATATTTTTTAACATGTTTTTTTTTTTTTTTAAATTTCTAAGGAACAAAAATATGGATCTTATATGTGATATATGGTACATAACTTATTGTGGTAATCTCATAGATCTTTATACCTGTAGTGCACTTGATTCTCATTTTGTGCCATTCCCCCACCCCCTACACACATACTTGTGACATAGTTCTAAACTAAGTTTGGTAAACAGCTACTCTAGTGAGTTTGATCTTCACTGGGTGTTCAAAACTTACATTCTTATCCCAGAGCAGAATCAGATTGTGTGTGTGAGAGAGAGAGAGATCAATAGCATAGTATGCTCAAAAAGTAATCAACCAAGAAAGAACAAAACTGATATGCTACACACACACACACACACACACTTCTCTGGGAGTAGGAATTTTATTGTCTTCCATTATTATTTTTACCTAGTATTTAAACTGTAAATTACAAATTTCAGAAATGGTAAACTACTAAAGCAGTAGAGATTCAATCAGAGAAATAGCAAGAAGCCAGTGTCATATTTAGCTTCTCAATCATTCTCTAACAAAAGCTTTGAATAAAGGAAGGTAACGAAAGATGTTCGAATTATATTTCAATGGTTTGACCATAAAGATGTAAATTGCCGTTATTTTAGAACTGTTTATTACAATTGGTAAGTTTCCAACACAAGGGTGGATTATAAATCCATAGCCTGATATATAGTTACAAGTTCAATATTGATCTGAAGATTTCACTATATAATGTCTGATCTATGTGATTAATATTCAGCACTGAATTAAGTGCATTGACAAAGAAATTATATGTAAAATAAATGTCCTTTTTATGATGAAGCGACAGACTTTGATAACAAAACCAATTATGTACACACAAACTAACATAAAAACATTTTCTGTCTGAATTTCTGAGATGGGAAGTTTACATTATTTACATTTGGACTAATATTCTCATCTTTGTTATGTGATACTAACAACAAAGATGAGGATATTAGTCCAAATGTAAATAATTTAAAAAAAAAAAAAAATCAAATCAATATTCTTAAAACATGCATACGTATAAGAAGACACCAAAAACATAAATTGTATTTTTATTTAAATGACTTTTCAAGTCTTTATTTTAGAGAAAAAAAATCCTTGTACACATGGATCTCATTTTGAATGCTAGGAATTTTATTCACTGAATTATTTAAAAATGAAGCCAACCTTGTCTTCATTGTTTTCAATAATTTCTCTATCCTCAGTCACTTGAATCTTGTAATCTTCGAGTGTCACCTATTGGCATTTACACTGTCAAGATATTTCTATCACCACCTCAATCTAAATAAGTCACATCTTCAAAAACTTGTGTTAACAAAAAACTATTTTAGTCAGGTTCAAAACAAGAAAAAAAAATCCTGAAGTGTATCAATCTGTGTAACCTACAGAGAATTGTGAACTGAACCATGTTCTCGTTCCATTGTTTATATCTTGGAATATAGTCTGGTTATTATTTTTATTTAGTACTGCTCAGTTATTGCCATTTCTACTGAGTGCAAGTACACACTACCCAACTGAGGGATTGACCGTTGTGATAACAAAAACAAAGATGAGGACAATAGTCTGAATATAAATAGTGTGGATAATAAATCATCTCAAAAATTCAGATAGAAAGAAAAAGTGAATAAAAGAAAAACTAACATACATAAATAATTATGAAATCTATATAAAATTTGTACATCAACCTCATAAAAAAACAAAATGAAAATTAAACTAATGAGCACCCCCCCTCTCGCTTCAAAGTTGGTCTTATCACTAAAGCAACATTTTAATATATTGCCAGTGTAACATCATATTCAGCCAACACCTGCATTCCAAATACCCACACATTCGGTTATCACTAATGTTTACTATCTGATGAAGAAATTAACAATATACTTGCTCCCAAATGACAAAAATAGCCATTTTTTTTTTTTAAATCTAAGTTGAGTCGTTCATTATTTGACCCTATTAAATACATCTCCAGTTTAATCTTCAATGTCAAAACCATTCTATCATGCTGCCAAAGATTGAAAAATAAACATACTGCATGTTGGCAAAAGAATATATCAACAAAAATTGAACTGAGAAGATATATTCTATTAAACAGGCATCTCTATCAAAATAAATATGATACTTTGTGTGGGCTGTATGTATGTGATATGTTTATATTAGATTAAATAATATGTATTATTATATATACACCTATATAGAGAAAAAAAGAAACACCTGGAGAAATTCCACCAACTGACATCTCATGTTAAATTATATATTACATGATTTCAAGATGAGATAACTCAAGATATGGGCAGTGGAATGAGAACAATTTAACCCCATAGATTAAATAAAGGGTTCAGTTCCAAATTCCCTGAAGGTTACCCAGATTAACAGACACCTGAAGAAGGCTGGAGATTACAATGAATGAAATGTTTGCATAACAACAAAAGATGAGGACATTAGTCTGAATGTCAATAATATTTACTAATTTCTTTTACTATTAAAAATTTTTTTTTTTTTTTAAATAATAAAAAGAAAAAGTATAACTTTAATTACAAAAAACTTTTTATTTTAAACTTATCTTATTTTTGGGGGCCTATCCCAAGTTTTGTTAACTTGATCAAATCTATATTTTTGTATTTATAATAAAAATAAAAAAAATCTTGAAAATGTGTGTGCATGTATTATGTCCAGATCAGGTGAACAACAAAATCAAATGGATACTTGACCTGAAATTTGGTGCTTTTGCTTTTTTTTTTTTTTTCTTTTTTAATTTTTTTTTTATTAACAGAATGATGTATATAGAATCATTCAAAATTGTTAATGAGATTAAAAGCTTATTTTAAAAGGTATTTAATAAATGATTATCAGGTAGAATTAGTCAAACTTCTTTTTGACTTGCTATGATTGTTCATTTAAGAAACAATACATTTCAACAGAAGTAGAAGGGATATATGTTGATTTATATTGACATCTTGCTAAATTATTTGGGCAAAACATAAGCCTAGATAATACATACAGCTAACAACGTGTTCAATTATTTGAAATCCTTTTAAAATTATAATTATCCTGTTGATATATGATAGGATACAGAAAAGTTTACCACCAACAACTTCAGGCTAAGAACTTTTTGACAGGTCCACAATGCATAATTTAAATAAAATAGAAATTAGTCTATTTTTATTTATTTTTCTACAAAAAGCTCCCAGAAAGAATCCAAAAGTGGTAAAATAAATGTTATTGTCATTTGACTAAAATGATATTAAATATTAATATCATATGAATCCATGTCCATTTTACTCACTAGACCAAAAAGATAAAAATGATTTAGTGATACAAGACATTTGATAGATTATTATTAGATAGTTATTAACAATATAAACAATTCATCAAACATCACTTGCCTTCTACCTTCTTTACTTTAAAGTGATCTACAATGGTCAAAACTACTCAGAACACTATACACAAATTCATCAACGTCCTTTCCACACATCAAACAACCTATTCAACACCAAGAAAAACTCACCAAAAGGCATCACAGACATTTACTGTCTGTTCTGTTTAAGAAAACCTGTTTAAATGAAGATTTACTGCCTAAATACATTACATTTAATTATATATAACCCTGGACTCTAGCAATGTACAATTTTATAGATCAGGTCACCAAATTTAAGGCAACCCATTATCAGATCCATGGAATATGGGTGTTATTTTGACGATATTAAAAATATTATTTGACCTGATTAACTCTCGTTATGGTCTTATTTACAAAATTCAAATAGAGGTTAGTGTTTAAAGGGCTGCTTTAAAGTTCTTGAAAGCAGGTTACAATAAACAATATTTCAATGGGCCATGAGCTGAATGGATTTTATTCACTAAGTAAAGTAAGAAATTTTAAACCAGACTAAATTTAAAATAAAAACAATGTCCTCTCTCTCGATATATATATGTTACAAGAATGCTATGACCCTTATTGTGGCTCTCCAGATTCCTTTTCTTTATTATCTGTTAACTGTCAAGACAGTGAAGTCATTTCCTGTTGCCTTCTCTGCAGTTGTCAATTCAGAGTTTTCCTTCTCCTAGACTGACTGCCGACCAAAGCTCAAGAACCCAATCTACCCTGCAATTTAATGCATAGTTGGGACCCTCTTTATTTAAAATTTTTAAAAGTAACAGAATAAGATTTCAAAATGTAATGAGTTAGTTTAAAATTTTAGGTAACATTATTTCAAGAAGCATTATCAATAAGACTTCCAAAAATGGTTTATAAGGGAAAAAAATCAAATGTAAAATGTGCTTTTATATATATATATATATATATATATATATATATATATATATATATATATATATATATATATATATATATATATGAATTGATGAAAATTTATTTAGCTTATGTAACAAATATAATCTCCTTTTATTTAATGGTGAATATTCACATACATTGAACATTATACAATTTTCAGATTAGGATTAGGATTACAACAGTTCCTATATGATCACCAAAGTTAAGCAATGTTGAGCCTGGTCAGTACCTAGATAGGGAACCACTTGGGAATACCAGGTGCTGTAAGTTTGGATGTGCAGGTGATCTAATGGATAATGGCTCAGAATTGTTAACAGGAATGCTGAGTTCCAATTTCAGTTGGGTTTGTTATATTCATTTACATGGAAATATGCTTTTGGTAAAGTGTATGAATCCACCTCTTCTGCCTCCCCACAGCTATCAGTTAATTAGTAAAAACCTGTATCATTAAATCATTATTATTTCATAAACAAAAAAATCTTAGAATATAAAAATATTTTCTGGCTTTAAATAATCCACTAAGTGTTGATAAGCTGTAGAAAAATCAGCAATCAAGATTAAAATTAGTCACCCATTATATATATATATATATATATATATATATATATATATATATATATATATATATATATATATTTAAATATGTTAGAAACGGTACAAAAAGCGTATTAAGGCATTAAAAACAAGAAATTTTATATTGTAGGCGATGATAGATTTAAAACAAAATACACACCAGTCGACCATATTAATTCTGTTATTTACCATTTCAAATGTAGTTGTGGATGCGACTACATGGGTAGAACGACACAGCGGTTGGCCGTTAGAATTAAACAACACGTACCTGCTATAATGCTGAACAAAAAATTTTCTTTGGGCGATACCATTCGTAACACATATGGGTCTTCGATTACGGATCACTTTATAAAGAATCCTACTTGTGCGATGGATTTCAGTGTGAACTGGTTTTCCGTTTTGGCCAGTTCGCATTCATTATTCCATCTTAAGGTGTTGGAGTCGCTTTACATCAGGTCCAGGCAACCTGCTCTTTGCAAACAAAGATTGTTTGCTTGGACTTGCTGTGCTGCGCTTCTAGCATCTTGGTTGGTATAATTTTTTATAATTTTTTTTTCTTCCTGTCCACTCATTCATGTCATCCATGACAGACTTTTCCTCCCCCCCCCCATAATTTTAGTTCCCCGTTAACAGTTCTGATGAGAGGGGACAAAACCGGTCAACTGGTGTGTGTTTTGTTTTTTCTTGTTTTTAATGCCTATATATATATATATATATATATATATACATACACACACACACAAAAAAACTACCACAGAACCTATCAAAAGTTATGGAATTATTTATGGATGGATCATCATTTCTACTGGTGTTGGGGTATATTGCCCTGCATAGGATCAGATTGAGGTATCTGTGTACTCCGAGAAAAGTGATATATATGGATACATATTGTTTTTTTTATATATGTTTGAATAAGTTCTGTTTTTCTTCTTATTCTGAAATGTTTTGCAACTTGTGATAGGGTAGGTAAAACATAGAGGGTGGAGGAATAGATTCTTGCTCTATTTTCAGCTTCATAGATAAAGCAGCAGAGTAAAAATAAATGGTGATGCCACTAAAACAACCATCTGGGAATCCCAAACTGTGCACCCTCCTAAGAAAGCACTTGTTTGTGAACATAGTAGCAAAGAATCTGCTTGGGGTAATGTTAGTAAATCTCAAACAGAACTAGTAAAAGACAAAAAAGAAAATCCCTTGCCAACAGCGCAAGATCAACATTTATCTATTTAATTGTTATGCAACATTGATTCTTTTTACCGATTCTTTCTGTATAGTAATAACAGATGCAACAAAATAAAAATTTTAGAATGGTGCATACAAATGCATCTATGATGCTTCAAACAAAATATCTAAATTAATTTCAATTGAATATTTGAATTTGAATCTAACCAAGCATACAGGGGAAATTTCAAGTGATTTCTTAAGATTGGGTTATATTTTGGAAAGAAAAATCATGATCAGAGCTGGAAAAAACATTTAAAGCTTAATTATCAAACTTTAATATTTTGTTTTTTTAAAGTTTACAGTCTCAACCTTATTGGAAATATAATCCATTTTCTGTCTGAACTTTTGAGATGAAGAATTATCATTATTTACACTATTTATATTCACACAATTGTCCACAGAACATTTCAGACATTTTGCCCTCTGGTCTTCATCAGGCATATATTGATTGTGGTAACCTATACAGAATTCTCACCTGAACCTGTTATTTAATCTATGGGGGTAGAGTACTCTCATTCCACAAACTGTCTGGCTAGGGACTGAACTCACAATCCCTAGCCAGACAGTTTGTACTTGCACTCAGTGGAAGGCATGTAATAATTAAGCAGTACGAAAAAGAGAAATAAGAACTAGACAATATCCCTAGACATGGGCAGTGGAATGAGAACAGTCTACCCCCTACAGATTAAATACAGTATTTAGTTGAGGATTCGCTGTAGGTTATCCAGATTGATATATACCTGATAAAAGACCAGAAGGGACAATGTCCAAAACATTGTGATGACAAAGACAATAGTTCAAATATAAATAGAGCAAATAATAATCAGTTTTGTTTTAAGATATATAAAAAGAACCTTCATAATAATAAAAAAAAAAGTAAACTTTGTATAAATACTGACTAAAATCAATTTTGGCATCTCAGATAGAAAAATGAATATCTGTTTTGTGATAATACTGTCCCAGGCATATGTTTCATTAATAAAAATTAACATATAATAACTAACGTATATACTCATGTATAAGCCAACCAAACGTATAGTGCAACTTCTTAATTTTTTTGCATGAATTTTAACCCCTACAGAAAAAAAATTACCTCTGTATAGTGCAACCCCTTATTTTTTTTGCATTAAATAAAAAAAAAATGATCATAAAAAGTCACAATGATAAATTGCAATTAAATTAATTAGTAAATTAAATCCAGTTAGTAAATAAAATAAACTCAAGAAATTGAAGTAAATTATTTGAAAACTTTTTTTTTTTTTTTTTTTTTTTACAAATTACTAATAACATTCCCATATATAAAAATCACACTCTCTTGGTCACACTATTGTATATAGTGAAACCAAAATAGGTCTTTGTTCTGCTTTTTGTTTATGTTCCAAATATAATCTGTTTCAATCCATAATACTTAAAAATAATAAGATGGAACACTTCAAGATTTGTTTTCTGATGCTAATTTTTTCAGGATTTTTCAATTTTATCAAGCAAAAGTGTAAAGAAAAAATAAATGCTTCATTAGCTACTTATATAATTTCTAAGAAATTAATGAATTTTTAAAAAATTTTAATACAACATAATTTTTTTTATTACTCTAAACATTGGTTTTGTGAATACACATGACTGAATAGATGCCATTTTTGTTTTATTTTAAACAGTGTGGATTACATCTATCAGCCTGAACATTAGATTCAAACCTGTGTCCCACTTAGAGGAAACCCTGTCTGATCTGGCATGTTTTAGGACCTTGCTGGGCTATAACACTCATGAGCACTTTAACAGATCAGACAATGGTTTCTCTTACAAAGTGGAACACAGGTTTGAACCCTGCCAGAACACATTTTCTTTAATAATTATTTCAAATTCACATGCTGGTAGATATAATTCACATTGTTTAAAATAAATTTAAAAAACAGGAAGTCTACTGAAACATGTGTATCCACAAAAATTACATTTAGAGTTATTTATTATATATATATATATATATATATATATATATATATATATATATATAA
This sequence comes from Acanthosepion pharaonis, assembly GCA_903632075.3. Taxonomy (NCBI): domain Eukaryota; kingdom Metazoa; phylum Mollusca; class Cephalopoda; order Sepiida; family Sepiidae; genus Acanthosepion; species Acanthosepion pharaonis. The sequence continues at coordinate 910,599 of CAHIKZ030002633.1, forward strand.
TGGGGGTGGTGAGATGCCCACATATTAGATAAAATAAGGTCAGGCACTTTTTCAAGACTTATGAACTAATTATGATGACAATTTATTATAAATCAATTAGTAACTTTAATAAATAAATTATTCAAATATCTACCAGAAATGACAAGAAAATTTTCTAACCAAAAGTTGTCATACTCAGTTGATTGAAGGAAAACCTGAATATACCATTTGTAAATAAGAATTGCTTTAAAAAAATAAATCCATATTTATGATCACATTACAGTGGAGCCTATGAGCAGTAGCAGCAGCTAAAATTAACACAATGTAACATAGAAATTCATACAAAAATAGAAAAGTTTCAACAAAACTCATAAAGGTGAATTTTGAACTCTAGAAAGTAGAATATTTAAGCACAATCATGTTATCATTCTTAAAGGAATAAACAACAACAAAGTTTTTCTTTGAATAAACAATGGTATCTGGACATTCCATCCAATACCTTAGTATTTCACCTAAACAGATGCAAGAAGAAAAAGTAAGTAAGAGATTCAGTTTATCCTTGTAGGTGTATATCATGTTCTTTGCACCACAGCTGCCATGGAGTATATATTACCATTTTAGTAGACTGCTAAGAATAGCCTAACTATACAAGGTGCAGAGTCATTACTACTATGATTGCTGCTGCCACTGTCAATATGTATATAACATGGTAGGTTGTTACAACAATAGAAGAAACATTTACAAAACAGAAACATTGAAAATAACCTTCAAGATCTTTTCCATTACTTTTTAATGTAAGTTTTTACAGTAAATTAGTGGCTGATGAATTAGAGTGGAAATTATAAAATCTAAGATCAATTCTACTTAGCCAAAAATGTGTTAACTAACTAGAAAGATACCAAATAATAGATTTAGTCAGATCAATCACTAAAAAGTAAAAAAAAAAAAAAAGTGTTAGTGAAAAGCTCTTATGATGTTCAGTTCAACTTTGGGTTTCAGTATGGATATAGTCCTACTTTTCATAAATGATATTTTAGGTTTGTTTTCTGATTTTTGCAATGGTTCCGATACAATTTCAATTTCTACAAACAAAATTAACAAGCATTCTTTTTATGAACTGAAACAGACTCACTGTACAAGTATGAACATCAAAATGTTTTCCTGTATTTTTTTTTTAAGAATTGTTTGACCCCAAGCAAAGCTATAAAGCCACTAAGATGGAAAGTGTTACTTAGAGTGAAGGAAACTGGGAAATAATTACTGAGGAGAAAGAACAATAAAAGAAAAAAAGAATATGATTCAAGGAGACAGAAGATAACAATTGACATTGCATTTCAATACTACTCTATCACTATTTCCATAGAACATATTCTGACAAGCTATATTCCTTAGTCTCAACAGGTCTAATCTTCACCATTAAGAGGTGCCATGCTATGTACACTGTAGCAAACCACTGTCATTCCCTTTGCAATCCATTAGTGAGAAGTTCTACTAAAACTGTTTCTTCCCATGAACTGCTAATTTGTGGAACCAACTCCCACAAGGATGCTTTCCCAACCCCTAAAATCAAGTCTAGGGTTAACTGTTATCTTTCCCACATATCCTCATAAATTGCCCCTCTCCCTCTTTCAACTCACACAACAAACTCCTTCATTAACCCTCTACCTCGAGTGGCTCTTGGGCCTTACAGAGAGTGAATATTAGTATTAAAAAAAGGGAAAGTAAGAAGCTGGAACAGAGTTCCAGAGGCGAGAAACATAAGAGAAGAAACTATTAGAATAAAACATACAATTACATTTAGCAATTTCAACAGTAAAATGATGAGACCTATCTACCAATCTAGTACTATCCTTAAATTCATGAAGTCAAGGTATGAAAGAGGAAAGCTCATCTCTATCCTTGGTTTTCATATCAATATTGAAT
>CAHIKZ030002633.1:917500-1060000 GCA_903632075.3 Acanthosepion pharaonis
GCTTAAGTGAAGTTCCTTCCCTTAAGATTATGCTGAGCAGTAAAATGTTTGACTATTTTATTGTCGAGTGCATAAAGTTGAAGACAGTTTCTACAGTAGTATCTCAAAAAAAAAAAAAACTGACAAAAGTAAACATCATAAAATGTTTTAACAAAATCAGAAAGCTGAAGGCAAAGTAACATAATTTTCCTAAAAAATCTTTCCTTCTTGTGCAAATTAATAGGAAATAAAAAACAGTTTTAAAAATGCTGTTATTCCATTAATGTATATACATCATTTGGTCATTGGAGATTAATGAAAGAAAAAAAAGGAAAAGTGTGATTAAGCTTCAGTTCAGAGCTTTGATTGAAAACACAAGAGCTTCCATCTCAATATTTTAACTAAACAATAAACAGTTGAGATGATAGGTTACAAATAAAGTTCTAGAAACTTGAAACAATTTAACTTATTTTATGACATTTAAGGTGTTTCCCCCATTTCAAAGGATAAAAATACGTTAGATGATGTATCAATGGTTACTGAAACGTCATCCATGCTTGCTATTTGACAAAGTTCATTAATTTGTTATAAATTTATGAATTTCTAAAAAAATTTTTTGTCTTCATAATCTACTTATGTGAGGCTTGTTAGCAATCATTTGTTTTGGAGAAAAGAAACTGCTTACAGCTATTTATTTCATTTTCATAAAATCTAGGAGACTTGTGGAAATACATATCGATTCTGCAAATTATAAAGAGACTTAGCACTACTATAGATTTTGGTTTAATTTGATAACTATGGATTGTAAAGATTAGTCTACTACTTAAAACACATGTTCAATACAATATATTATGGCATATAAGACCCCTGCTCATTTCAGCAGAGTGTTAAGAAAAGAAAGACTGTTGTAAAATACACTGAATGTTGCTTGAACTTCCCGTGTTCCTTATTTGGCTCAGTTCAATTCAAAACTGTAAGCGTTCTGAAAGCAAAGGAAATATTTGCCACAGATTAATTCCACAACACAGAGAACAAATCACTGAAAGTTCAGACTTGAATATCGGGGACAGAAAGAAATGACGAAAACTCAATTCGCATGTACTATCTCACACATCCCAATGCACGTAACCAGTCAGAAAAATAACTCTCTCGCCAACAAACGCGGTAGCCAAAATACATCAGTTTTTCCTGTCGATTTGAGAACACCAACTGCTTTTATCAGCCGAGCAGTTCTTTCATTCATCAACAACTGGGAGAGGACGCCAAGTATTTTGCATAACAAAATACTTTTATAGAGACTCCTGCGACGGACTTGTTTTTAATCTAAATATTCCGTCTTCAGCATGTCAGAATACGTGCCCCTTTTTTCTGGTAAGTAATTTTCTTTTCTGTCGTAAGACACATGCAACGTGCTGTTGCTTAGTTTGATGAGGTAAGTCGCAGTTTTCTTCGCTATAAAAACAAGTTTCTTTTTTCGCATTTATTAGAAGTCTCTGAAATTCTAATATTTAGGGGGGAAATTGTGGCACCAAATATGAGAAGTCCTTTTTCACAAAACACTATCTTGATAAAAAAAGGAATATAAAGAACTTATACTATAGAAGCAACTATCTTATTAACAACAGTTTCAGCATGAAATTATAATTTTTGTTCTCATCAATAAGCAGATGCTGAAAAGTTTTCTGTCAAATTCACTTACCAAAATCTGACCAAACATCAGAATTTTTCATTGAGCTCAGAAATTTTCATCACCCCTCATAAAACATCAAAAAATTAGATAAAATATGAGAGATGCATATAGCTTTAAGCAATTAGCTAAATTTTCTTTGAAAAAAAAAAAAAAACTGAAATGTAGGTTTAGTTTTATTTGAAAATGACACTGATTAAACAAAGATATTAGGAAAGATTTTTTTACAAATACTAACAAATTATGAAATTTCAACATCTCTTTATCATTTGTACTTGAAAAAGCAAAGAAAATAATCAGACTAATATTCTTATCGAAGTTGATTCTCTCTTACATGGCTTTTAGACATGTAATAATTTCTTAGTATGATACTTGAGTGAGTCAATGACATTGTCTATCATTATTGCTTAGAGAGGTGAAAAATGCCAAGTGAAATACTCAAGTGTTTCTTATGTAAAGTTTCTGTTGAAACAGAAGTGCTTGATATTAGCAAAGCATCATTAACATTAGCTATTCATAAAGATTATTAGATATAAAGCACTTATCACTGGAACTAGTTTACGTATGCCATAAAAAAAAATGACAGCTTTTTTGTTAAGCTCTTACTTTTATTAGGTTTTCACATGTGAATCTTTAAATATATTTTTTTTCAATTATTGTTGCTTTCTGCAATGTCAAGAATTAACCTTTTCACCTGCTAACTTTTGAAAATATCTTGGAACAGTTCCCCAGTATTACTGCTTGGCATCACCAGTGCAAAGGAATTATGTTGTTATCTCCCTTGCACTGGCGACACTGAAAGACATTACAAACGCAAAAATTATAAAATAACTTACCATATTATATACTAAATAGTCATCCAATGAATGTTTTGTTTTTTTATTATCCATGAAAAATACTAGAAAATTAACAATAAAAGAAATAAGTCACTTTTTATAGTTTTTTTTCCTAGCATTTTTGATACACGATAAAGAATCAGTGTCTCTGGAAATGGAATACAGACATCCTTTGTAGATATTGCAGTCTGTTAGAGACCATCACAATAAAGCAAGCACACAAGTCTTTTGCTCTCCCAATACTAATAAAAAGTTATGTTTACACTATTAGTATGTATACCTTAATCAGAAAATACTTTATTGCTACCAAAACCTGATACAGAGACACACAACGTAAGCAAATGGGGTCAGAAAAATGGTGCCAATCTACTTGCATAATTGGCACAAACCTTCAAGTTGTAATAAAAGTGCAATATCTGTGAAATAAAATGATATGCATCTATCAGAAATATTGACTTAATAATTCCATTAAAAAAAAACTATCAAATTATTCAGTACTTCAATAATTTGATAGTTTTAGAAAATGGTAACATAGTCAAACTTCAGGACAGTTTAAAGTCAAATCTATAATGAATATTATTGTGTGTATAGTGTCACATGCCAGTGCAGAAAGTATAATTGGTGAGCATAGTTCAGATTCTGAACTAGTCTGTTACATTCATTTTTGCACCAATGCCCTTGGGAAAGGTATGACACCATCTCTCCTCACCTCCAGCTATGGATTAAATAGCAAGATAGACTGGAATTTTTACTCTTTGGTAGCAACCAGTGTAAAAGATGAAAAACTGAACTTAGCTGTAGAGGAGGGAACAGGAAATGACTTTACTATCTTTTCAAAGAATTCATGGCAATTCACAGACAGTAAAAAGGAAAAAAATCTGTAGAGAGTCATGATTGCCTACATCCTGAAAGGACATGTCCAAAAATTAAAAAATGATAACTAAAGAATAAAAATTGTTGCTTAGAGTCTTAACAGTCCAATTAATAAAAAAGAAAAAGAAAAATTAAAAAAATTTACGAGAGAGAGCGAGAAAATTAAAAACACACAAATTGTATTAAAATGATCACTGAGCATAGACTCTTCAACACAAATCAATGGTCTCTCAAACTAATGAATATAGTAAGCTAAGAGTGTATTTTGCCATGAAACAATGGTTAGAACAGGGGGTTCTCAACTTTGCTTGCCCCATGCACCCCTTTCACCATTTGTCAGAATGCCATTCACCACCTCCTTTTCAAGGTGACAGGCCAAATTCTTTAATTGCTCTCCTCCCTGACCTAAAATTACTGTGGTCACAATTCACCTCTGAAAATCCCAAATTCACCCTTGTTGAGAACCGCTGGGTTAGACCATCAACTGTCATGTGTTCGATCTACACTGGACAATCCATAATTTTGACATGTTCAGCTTAATAAAGATCCAAAATCTCAATTCTTAACTAATTTTGTGAATATCTTGCTTCTATCATACCAAATATTTATATTAACATTATTATATTGAAACAAAAATTAACATTTATACAAAGGATTAGCAGATAGCAAAAATTAAGTGAATGAATTTAAATTTGGATAAGAATCCAACGATGTTTTTGTGTATATATATATATATATATATATATATATATGTGTGTGTGTGTAAATCATACCCAAAACCTTTATTTGGGAGTTATGAGTTGACTTCCATCACATATAAATGATAATTTATAAAGACCTTTATGTTGGCATATTTCCCTGGATCAAACAGTATCATCAGAAAAACAGATTTTATTTTTATCTCAACTAAATCTCTATCACAACACAACAGGATTTACTTTGGGTGTATGAAAGCTTAATTATTTTTCAATTATTTTTTTTTACCACATCTGTATCATTTTTGGAAATTAGATTTTAGTTCTTGTTTGTTATAAAGTTCTAACATCAGTTTAGGAAGAACATGTAATAAACTGAAGTAGCCTGCTCATATATTTATCACGTGTTCATACTAAACCGGTGTTTAAACATTATGGGATGCAAAAACCTTATAAGAAATAAAAACCCAGATTTGAAATGAGTAAGATCTAATTTCCAAAATGATAAGCTATAGGTAAAAAAAAAAAAAAAAAAAATCAATCTTTCATATACTTAAGGTAAATTCCATTCTGTCGTGACAGGGTAGATTTAGTTGAAATAAAGTTTTTCTGATGATACTGTTTGATCGTCAGAACATTTCAACAAAGTAGTTTTTTCCATGTGTGCATGGTGTATATAACAGTTGCAAAATACTTGGATATGGCATCATTTTTTTGATAGCACAGATAAAATTATGAATGAGAAAAAAAAATAAGATAAAAAAAACACTAATCACAATCTGGAAACAAAAGTACAGGAAATTAAGCAATGAGTCCAATTTTAATTCACAGCAGTTGGTGGTTTTATACCAAATGGAGAAACAAATATCAAGGTAACACACATGAAGTAGTTATGAATAAATTATCCATTATTTCTATGTAGAATTGTTCAGCAAGATACTTTTGGAAACATAAACAGCATACCAATACCACAAATAATATCCAGTTTTACATTAAATATTAGACTTTCTTCTATGTTTATGTATGCTAAAGAACAGCAAATGTGAATCCTTTTTTTTTCCTCTCTTTTTAAAGTTATGCTATTTCTGATGCAGGTATTAATTGAGGAAGTTTTTCACAGGTCAAATTAAACAACTCTTAATACACAATTTAAATGGTCTAGCATCATGGTGTGAAGTTTATATACAAGCCACAGAAGCCATACAAAAAGGAAGAAAAAGATGAGGAAGCAAAACACACACACACTATGGATTGTGATACCAACATTTTGTTATCCATGTAGGCTTAAATTTTCAAGTCAACAGGAGAAACAGTCAAATCTAGAACTAAACTGAACTAGTTTAAAAAAATTATATATACATTATATACAGACATATACAAACAATGCATGTTTATATGGTAGCATTTCCATAAATGCTACACAACATATACATATATCATTTAGAACAGCAGGCTCAAAAGTAGTAGATATTTATTTTAGTCATAACTTTTATTAGTAATCAAACCATACTTATATGTTACATGCAAACATATACTGGTGTGTAAAAGTTTTTGGCAAACTACATAAAATGATTATACACCTTTATTTTATTAAGTTAAGATTGTTTAGTAATATATTTTTATCAGTAGTGTCGGTGAAGCTTGAGGATTGGAAAATAAGTTGCTGCATTTTCATAGATACCATGTAACGGACAATACAACTCTTTAATCAGCTGAAAAAAGCCCATGCAAAACTATTGAGCAAATGAAAGATCTATGATGATGAACTCATAATACAGAAATCTCTAAATAGGAATTGTTCCATTTTATTAACATGAGTGTAAGGTGCCTTGGTAAGTAATTGTAGTTGAACATTAGATTGTTTTTTACATTAAAATGATGGCTAAAATTTTTACTGAAACAAAAATGAAGGTTGCACCTTTGAAGAGGAAGAAGACAATGAGAAATAGCCAGGCAACTGGGAATTTCCAAGAATAGTGTTCAAACAATCTAAATGATGTTTGCTATTACTGGAAGTGTTTTAAGTGCAAAAACCATAAGACTGAAGAAACAAGTGCACCAACGAATCTCCAAGAGCTTTATGGTTACTGCCAAGAAAAATGGGGAAGTCTGGACCTTGTTCTATTCAATGCCTCACAGAAGTGAAACAATTATTAGAGCCAAAGATAGCAACACTAATTAACTCTAAACTTTGGCATTGTGTACTTTCATATTTTGAAAAAAAAAACTTTTTAACTTAAATGAGCTGAAATGTGAAATTTTTGCTGGTGCATCAGTACCTTTTTATATGGCCTTTTTCAGCATCATTATGCTTAAGATGCTCTATTATCCACCATACAGTATTAAAAAAAAATTCACTAACCCATTTTCTTCCCCTCAAAAATCATAAAATATATTGAGAAAAGCATATTGCTAATTACTCTCAATTTGGAGATAAAATTAATAAATTTACCAAGGTGGTGCAAAAGTTTTGCAAGCCAAGAGATATATATATATATATATATATATATATATATATATATATAACAAAACCTTTGTAATTAAGCATTTAAATTCACTTTTCTTCCTAAGTTATTATAAAGTTAATTTTATGAATTAAAGAAGTAACTAATGAAAATACTTAACATATTGTTCCATGGTATGACTTTGTTGGTATACCACTGGAGAGCAACATTGTTGAGAATATAAATACTGAAAAAGTTGACATTTTGTTATTATTTTTCATTGATTGGAGAAAATGACTTCAAATAAGAACAGTTATCAACTTTGTAAAATGGATGACAACCAAATGAATAGAATATCAAAGTTGATTTCATATTTACAGATAAATTGAATTATAAATACCCACCACCATCAGAAATAAACAATTTAAGCAGTAAACCAACAAAGTTCAGCTTATTTTCATTAAGATCAAATATCCACCATACCCCCTAATTTCGGCCTTGTGCCACATCTAAGCTATGCTTGGGAAAAAAAAAAATCACTATATTCAAAAGGTATTTTTCATTCATTCTTTAAAAAAAAAAAAAAAAAAAAAATTGCTTCTTTTTATATAATGTATCAGAATTTTTTTTTTTTCTCTCTAGTTTTTTTTTCTTTCTTTTTAATGCAATAACACTCAGTTTAGGTTGTTTTATTCTTAAGAGTGCTGGGGACAGTACAAAATATTGCTAAGACAGCAAAAATCCCCCAAATGCAGTTCATTTCATATTTAGAATAATGTACTTAATTTTGTTGTTACAATCAAGTTTCAGTTGTTGTGGCATCCAGCCTCCTTCAAGTATCTGTTGATCTAGGTAATCAGCAGGGAATTTCAAACTGAACTCTTTATTCAATGTACAGAAATAGATTGTTCTTATTTTGCTGTCCATATCTGGGGACATTGTGTATTGGTTAATTGTTCAGTTGTTGCTAATTGTATTTCCACTGAGTTCAAGTATATCTGTACTACATGTATTAAGTCACCAACTTCATTAACTAGTCCAGTCCCTGGGCCAAATAGTACAGAGAGGCTCCATGGAAACAGGACAAGCAATAATAGAACAATTAATTAAGAGGAGATATCCCTAGACATTGTCAGCAGAATGAAAACAATCTATCCCAGCAAATTGAATAAAAGATTCAGTTCAAAATATCCTGAAGGTTATCGCAATTGACAAACACACTAGAGAGAAATGTTGTAATCGTAATATAGATGAAGATGTCAGTTCAACTGTAAATAATGTTAATAACTCATCCCAGAAATTCAGACAGTTTATTTTAATCAAGAAATATTCTCAGTGAAAAATAGACAGAAATCTGGAGTTGAAAATGTAAGTTTGTTATATAGTAAACTGGCTTGACTTAATATTCATAGCTGTTATATAGCTATAACTACTACTAATTGATGATATTGTAAAAATTGATGGTATTATTTAACCATATGTATGGTAACTAAACATCCCAACAAAGTAGTACTAATGTGGTAAGAGGTGCTGAATGTTGAAGTAAAAGAAGGGATTATAATTTCAACTCAATTCCTCAACCTAGAGAAGCAATAATGAGAAAAACTGTAAGACAAACTTTTCAAGAATGAAAGTTTCTGTTCTGACTGGAACAAAAAGAAATGAAGTATTTGAAAGAAAAAATCAATTCAACAATATATTTAAACTTAGTGTATGTTACTGGAGCAGTTAAACTATTAGGAAGAAAAACACAATAAAAAAAATGCTCTCATGTTACAACAGATATGGCTTTCATGTCTTCCGATTTTAATTGATTGGAGGTGTTAACCTGAACATGTTTTTTCTTGGCTATAGTAAATATCCTGTTTAGTACCACAGATTTGTTTGTCAGTTGCCTGACCGTTACCACTTAGGCATGTCACCTAAGGCTGAAACACTGTTCATTTCTTCTCATAAGCAGAAAGTTGCTGGGGTGCATCATGGCTGTGTCGAGAGGATTGTTCTTTTAAGCTTGAAGGATGAAGCAGCCAAAGTGACTTTGGGAACATCCTCAATTGGAGACTATCTTAGACTAGGGTACCTGACCTGAAAGTATTTCTAACTGGGACAACACCTACAATGTTTTGGACTCATTTTATCAAAATCATATCATGCACATTGGGCTGCAATGCATGTGTCTGGTATAACCTTATCAGACTGAGTGTCATGATTAATATATTGGACTTTGTATGTTTATACCCCAGTGTTACTTTGATAGCATGCTGCTGCTTTCACTCCATAATAATAATAATAATAATACAATGATGTAGTCATACATCAACTGCATTCAAGACTATAATCATTATAAACTCCATGATCTCATCATGAGCTGCATAGTATGTGTTACACCAGAGGTACATACAGTTTTAAATTCTGAGTTGTACTTAGACTGGTTGCCAACTATAGCTAGACAGTCCAGTCTGCTCAGCTACTTTAACCCACAGCTGGGGAAGAAGAGATCAATTCATACCTTTTCCAAAGGTATTTGCATGAAAGTGAATATAATGAACTTGGCCAGAATTCAAACTCTGCTCTCCGATTTCTTATTCCAAGCTGCTAACCATTAAAGATAAATAAATAATTGTGACAAAAGTTACTTGTCCCAATAGATTCTAGAAAGTCTCTTTTGAAGTTCCATAAGAGATATTCAGTGGAGTCTACTTAAAAAATATATCAGAAACACAAATTTTTATCCCATTAAAAAAGTTACTCTTTCAACTAGACTTGCATAAAATTACACTCTTATTTACATTTGATTTTATTCTTGTACAACTAATCCTATAAAGTAACAATTTCTTGTAACCAATGTTCCATTTAACTAGTATTTCATGTTATGTTTTACATTATGCCACACCCAGAACTAGTGAATTTCTGCAAATAAGGCTTTTTTTTTTCTATTTAACAAAAGTTAAAGAGTAAAGCCAGAAAATATCTTTTGCCTATCAAGAATAAACTGCAATAGTTTTTTTATCAACAATTTGGTCAAAAGTTCAACAATTGTATATTAAAAAAAAAAAAGACAAATGCAACATGGAAGATAATCTTCACACTGATTTCCAGTCTGTGTACATCTGTATTAATGTTTTCAGCTGTGTTACAGAATCCCACACTTATATATATATATATATATATATATATATAACACACAAAAAAAAAAATGTAAATGCTACCTTTAGCAGCCTCTGCTCAATGTCAAGCCACTTCCTATTTATAGGACTCGTATTACAATTATTAGTACATGTTAATAATTCTAATATTAATTACTATTATCATTAATATCATCACTAGTATGCCACTATATCTGATGGAAAAGAAGGCAGACAGATCAAGGATTTTTCCTGGTTTACTCTTGCTATTTTCTGGTCAAGAAAACTAAAGGGAATTAAGAATTAGATTTAACATTACAATTAACAAACCTGAATTATCCACCTGAAACCTTCTTTTTCCTTTTGAGGAGGAGTCAATTTATGCTTTATTAATAATTACTCAGAAAGATGTGCCCCAAATGGACTAGACATTGCTTTATTCATTCTGGGGACTCTGCTGTTTATCCTAGGGTCCTCAACAAAATCCAGAGACAGATATGCAATGTGGTTGGCCCTGATCTGGCATCTCATTTACAGTTGCTCTCTCACAGACATGTCATCACCTCCCTCTGTCTTTTCTACAAATACTTTCATGGTAACTGCTCCAATGAGCCATTTTCACTTGTTCCCAAACTGCATGAATTTAAATGTGCCCCTAGATCGGCATCTCAGTCCCACCCTTTCACTGTCAAAATGGTTAAATGTAGCCATCTCTTCTACTCCAGTAGCTTCATGTCACGCACTTCCTGTCCGTGGAAATTGTTTCCTCTTACTTGCTTCCCTGATAGCTATAATCTCCAACTATTCAAATGCAATGTCAATCAACATCTGCAGATGCCTTGATCTATTCCCTGTCCTTCTCTTCATCCTTTCCTTTTTCATGCCTCTTTACTCTTGCTCCTACTCTCTGTAACCCCTTGCATGCTAGTGGTAATCCCGCCTTGCTTGAGGTGAAAAGTTAAAAAAGAGAGAAAAAAAATTGCACCATACTCTGCCATTTTTGCATGTTGCAGCAATAAAAACTCAGAAATAGGATCATTATAATGATGTTACAAACATTTAAGCAAGATGTGAATTCTTTAGCATATGGCAAAAATAGTTAAAAGGAGTCTGCAATTACAAAATAGTATGGAATGATAGTTTAAAGCAATTAGCAGTATATGCTCTCAAGTGATGGTTAAAATGCTAGATTAAAAACTTATTGTTGGAATGTTTGTTATTCACTAAAAGCTCTATTCTTGTGGCCAAGTCCAACAAATATTCATTGACTGGAATTTTAAAAAAATTCAAATTTATCTATTTTAGCCAACTCATAATTGTAATAACTAAATGAAAAAAAAGTAAGCATAACATGATACTTTTTCTTCTTAAGACTGACTAGCTCCTACCAAGGTTGACATTGGGGGGGGGGTAGGAATCAGTATTTCAATGTTACTACTGACTCAGCAAGTAAAGTATCTCTGGGAAAGTTTTTTGTTCAAGTGACCACTCTTTCTTCCCTTTTAACAATCCCAGCATGACAGAAATGATATTCTGGAATTGAGATAGAACAAGGAGAAATAGATTCATGCCTCTCTCGAGGAAGAGAAGCAGCTTTAACCAACACTTGAACTTTGTTTGCCAATAAACTTAAAACAGTTGGGTAATAAAACCATGATTTTTATTTTATACACAATATTTTAAATAATGGAAAAGAAACCTACCTTAGAAAATTGAAAAACAATTCCACTAAAATGTTTACCCAAAGTAGATCAAATTTTTTCACTTACCTGGAAGAAAAAAGACAATAAAAAAAATAAAATAAAATAATTGAATTTATTTTTATCTTGAATAATTGCTCTTAAACATTATAAAATGTTGTACAAATAGAAATTTTAACTCTTAATATAAAAAATAAAAGATTTGTCATTTTTACCATTTGGTAAAAGAAAAATTTTAAAAAACAATTACAAAACAGAAATCTTAAAGTATAATGAAAAAAATGAAAGACGAAATATTAAAACAGACTGATTTATACAGGTTTGAACATAACCTATGTTCTTCAACATCAAGTTATTCTATCAGCTTGTTGTGAAACGTTAATATACAGAGAAAAGAATGTCAACAAATAGATGTGCTATCCAGTCCCCTGTAATTAACATATCTACCTATGTAGTGACAACACTATATCCATTGTTAGTCTTGAATGCTCCAGTGTGTATTTAATGTAAAGCTATTATACTATTAGTTAATCAATGACTCTGAAGTTGGCAAATAAGAGCAGATTTGCTTCAGAGTCCACTGACATTTCTCTTTCCAGATATACAGGGTGTGATGGATAAATTGTAGTCTAAATTAAGCAAAAATGAAAATAACACTGACATCTAATTTTAACAGATATAATTACACAAAAATATCTTCAAATACTAAAGAGTAAACTTATTCAATAAATTCACCACTGGCTTCAACCATGGCTTCCAGATTACTTCAGAATCTCCTGCAATTCTTCTGGATAGTCTCCTTGTTTAAGTTGGTGAATGCTGCCATAATCCTTGCCTTCAGTTCATCTTTGGTGTTATAAGGAATTTTGTTGGTCTCTCGCCCAACTGCACTCCACACATAATAATCAAGAAGGTTGCAGTCTGGGGAGTTAGGTGGCCAGATGTAATGGGTGATGAGGTTGTAGAAATTGTCTGACAGCCATGACTGGGTTCTCCTGCCTGTGTGGCATGATGCAGAGTCCTGTTGCCAGACATAGGGTCTTCCAGTAGCCAACCTTTTGATCCAGGGTAGCACTACCTTCTCAAGGCACTTGATGTAGTCCTCCATGTTGAATCTGAAGCCCTCACCAATAAATCCATTCTTTTTTTTTTTTTTTATCAGAATCATCAGCGAATTTTCTGAGCTTCTGTATCTTCATGATCACCATTAAACTCAGCTAATCCCTCTGCACTATCCTTAGATTGACACCTAAACACTCTAAAATGTTTATATAGAAGCCTCTGGCACAAATGTCAAGCAGTACAGCATCCCATTTCCAAATTTCATTCTTCCATTATCCTTTGGTCAAACTGTATTCCGTTTAGAAAATTTCAAAAGAGCCCATTTATTGACCATAAAACAGAATCACTTGAGATCAAGATAAGAATCAAATCTTCCTCTTTTACATAGGTGTCCATAGTGTCAGCAAATAAACATGGACTTAGCTGAATGGAGAAAACAAGAACTGTCAGGCACATAGAGTAGCGGCCATAATATAATGAACAGAAAGACATAAATATGTGTATTACTTAAAAAGTAATGCATGATTAGCAATTAAATTTTTACCGAATAAAGATTAGGGTGTAATGCATAAATATTATACAAAGTTACAAAAATTTACATAATAGTTTGTTTTTTTTTAAATAAAGATTAAATGGAACAAAAGAAATAAGCTACTGGACAAAAGTTAAGGAACGATGTTAATAATTTGCATAACCTTTTAATTTACATTGTTAAAAAACTCGATGGAGCTTTTCAACAATAAGTAAAAGTTCATTTATCATTAGGACTTTATTTTTAAGCAATATGGCAAATTCTACATGGAAAACACTCTTTTGAAGAAAATAAAACTCATTATCGCGATCAAGAAAAAAGTCAATTTCATAAATTTCTGATATTGTTCATAGGTCTAAAAGTGTTGCTCATCATGTAATTAGCAGGTATAAAACCGACAAAACGTTAGATGCAAAACCAAAAACTGGCAGACCTCCAAAAACATCACAAAGAGAAGATCGAAGAATTGTTAGAATATCTACAAAAATCCGTTTTGAAACTGCTACGTCGTAGAACAGGTGAAAGACTGTTTTCTCAATTGTCAAGAAAACCATTAAGTTTGGTGGCGGCAATGTGACAGTGTGGAGAATGATTTCATCTGCAGGAGTTTGACCTATCATCCGTGTACATGGTAATATCAATGCCAAGATTTACAAAAGGCTTCTTCAGCAGCATGTGGTACCAAGATTACACCATAATCTTTATGAATCTCCTATTTTCATGCAGGACAATGCACCTTGCCACAAGCCTCAGAAGGTTGTGGCTTTATTTGAAGAAGGAATTGCCCTAATGAAGTGGCCAGCCCAGAGACCTGACCTGAATCCAATAGAAAATGTTTGGAAGATAATTGGAGAAAGGGCTCAGAAAAGAAACCCAAAAATGCAGTATCACCTATGGGAGTTATTGAAAGACGAATGAGAGGGAATTACTGCTGATTTTTGCAAGAAATTAATTAGATCATGTGGTCGACGATGCAGAGAAGTCATTGAAAATAAGGGGATGTTTGCCAAATATTAAATTTTGTTGATATTTTGTTCACAATCAAGTATTAACAAGATCGTCCCTTAACTTTTGTCCAGTAGCTTATTTACTTTGTTCCATTAAATCTTTATTTAAAAAAAAACAAAAAAACTATTATATAAATTTTTGTAACTTTGTATAATATTTATGCATTACACCCTAATCTTTATTCGGTAAAAATTTCATTGCTAATCATGCATTACTTTTTAAGTAATACACATATTTATGTCTTTGTTGTTTCCGTTCCTTATATTATGGCTGCTACTGTATAACTTTCTTTCTTAGAACTGTTGAAATAACTAAAATATTACTAGAAAGTATTTCAAGAATAATTTGAAAATGCTAAATGGAAGATAAGAAATACTATTACTAAACCCCTGCAGAGAGTATAACTATGAGCATGTTGGCTATATTAGACCTTTTAAAGACTAGTCATTTGAAATCTTACTTAGCATTTGCAAATGAACATATTGGAGAGCCTAGGCTAAATGCTATTTGATTCATTACATTAATTTATGCGCAAATACCCTTGGGAAAGGTATGGATCCAATTTCTCCCTAGCTATGGATTAAATAGAAAAGGCTGGACTCTTCACTCTTGGTTCACAACCAGTCTAAATTCACAACCATATGTAGCCCTGTCAATGCACATACTATGCAGCTAAGGAGAGGATCATGGAGTTCACAATGACCCTACAGTCAGCCCTCTTATATTTCTGGATGAATACACTAGGATCAGATGAGACTAAAATAGAAATTTTTGAGCATAAAGACAAGAAATTTGTTTGGAGATATCAAAGTGAGACTTTCAATCCAAAGAACAACATCTCTATAATAAAAGAAGTGAGGAGATTTGGTTTCTGCAAAAGAAATTGGAAGCTTGGTAAGAGTTAATGATAGAATGAAAAAAGAATTATTATGAAATATTGGATGTCAACTTGAAAGTCTCTGTTAGAAATTTGAAACTGAAGCATGGTTGGAGTTTTATACTTCATAATGATCCATAACATACTTCTGAATTTGTCCAGAAATATAAGAACATGAAAGTTTTACCATGCCCTTCATAGTCTCTTGACCTGAATCTATTCGAAAATTTACAGGTTTAATGGAATGTTTAAGATCAAGAGAAGCAAATAATCTGCAACAACTTTAAGATTATACACATCAAGTGTAGCAAAATATCCTGGCAGATGTTTGGGCTAATATCGTAAGTTTACTGAAAAAGATTAAAAATAAAAAAAGTTTAGCTGAAAAAGGAGGATATACAACTGGCAATTAATTTGGTGTTATTCATTTTGAGCATACAATTATTTTTTCCCTTTTGTTTACAATTATTCAAAATATTAAATACATTTGTCTATATATTTAGTAATCTCATCTATTACATATCCTAGTTTGTTTTTTTTTAGGAAAGTTTTACTACTCAGTTATATTTGTAATTATTTCCAATAAAAAAAAAAAGTTGGCAGTATATATAGAAGAGTAAATTCACAACAACTTACTGAGACATTTTTATCTGTTTCTAACATTGTGGTATGCCAGTGACATGATTAAGCAAAATAACTAATGGATCCATACTTTAATTTTTTTTAATAATTTCTGTTATTACATTACTAATATATATATATATATATATATACACACACACACACACACAGTGAGTGCAATGGGTAAATTCTTGGTATTTTATAATTTTTATTTTGAGCATGCACATTGGTTTTGATTTTGTTGACTGCACAATATAGTAGGGCATAGAAAAAGAGCATCATAATGCAATTTACTCTGCCAGAAATTTGGAAATGGCATAATGTACTGCTTGGCATTCATGCCAGAAACTCCAATAAGAACATTTCTGTGTTTGGATGTCAGTCTAAGAACAAAGCAGAGGATTTGGAAAGAGTTGGATGAGTCTAATGGTGATTATGAAGGTGTTTAAAATGATCACAAGTGATGGTAATGTTATACCTCCATTCATCTTCCCACAGGACCTCAGACTCAACACGGAGGCCTACATTAATTGCTTTGAGGAACCTGTGCTGCCCTAGGTCAAGTGGACAACTGCTTGAAGACCCTATGTCTGGTAACAAGACTATGCACTATGCCACACAAGCAGGAGAAACCAGTTATGGCTGTCAGACAATTTCTGTGACCACATCACTCCTTACATCTGGCCACATGACTACAACCCTCTTTATTATTATATGTGGAGCACATAATAGAGAGAGACCACCAAAACTCCTTATAACACCGAAGATGAACTGAAGGCAAGGATTATAGCAGCATTTAGCAAATTAAACAAGGAGACCATCCAGAAGAGTTGCAGGAGATTCTGAAGTCGTGTGGAGGCTGTGATTGAAACTTATGGCGAATTTATTGAATACATTTACTCTTTAGTATTTCAAGATATTTTTGTGTAATTTTTGTAAATATATCTGTTAAAATGAGATGTCAGTATTATTTTCATTTTTGTGTAATTTAGACAACAATCTATCAATCGCACCCTGTAAACATCTGATTGAGGAACTAAATGGATTTATCAAAGTGTAGATGTAACAAGAAGCTACACAAAATTGATTACTTCTTCAAAATTAACTTGGAAAATAAAAATTTTTTTTTAAATTAGATTAAATATAGATTAGATGAGATTATATGCAGATGTTCATGCCTCAAATTTGATCAGGTAAAAAACTAGTTTTAAATCTAAAGAAATTGGTTAAATTTTGGTTTTATTTTTTGAGTGCATGGGGAAGGGAGAAAAAATTTTTTTTATTTCAAATGATCAAAGTTCATTAATTTCTTCATAAGAATATTAACAACTCAATTTCAAGGGAAATACTCATATTTTAAAACATATATAAATGAGATATGAAATGTTAATCTGTCAGTAAATTTCACAAAATTACAAAAATATACATAATAGCAATATTCAGTCAGTAACACTTGTATTCCCGATAATTTCTTTTCCTGGTGTTTGATATGTATAATATAGATGTAATGCTGAAACTTGCTCAATCTTTTAATCAAAAACTAACTGATACCAAGACCTTGTATCACTATATATTTAATCATTAGAAAATTAAAGCATGTTTTATAATTTTCCATATTTTTTTTACAAGAGGTTTTCTAATTCTAAGAGTTACTCAAACTACTGAACTCATTTTTTATACATTTCTTTCCCTTATATATACCCCCACCATGTATATAGAAAGGAAAAAACAGTTTATATTAATCTGTCAAAGAAGTATACAAGTCAGGCTTGTCAGATTGCTTTGCTCTGCAGGGAAAGAATCAGAGAGCACCCCTGTGCATAAAAAGACATTATGTTACACAAGTTGATAAGAATGTATTTGCTGGTGTTGTATGTGTTGGCATATTTGCAACCCTTTTCTTTGTTTGCTAACATTTTCAAGAAAAAATTGTTCCTTTTTTTTCTTTATGGATTTTATACCTGAAGAAGGCAATCAGATGAATTGGCTTGAAGCAGAGTAACAACAAAAACAATATAAAAGAGGACTTCAACAGGGTTATAGATTTAAAATTCTTAAAATCCCACAAATCACCGGTTACATAAACAGCTAATACAGGGTGAGTAAAAAAACAAATATTAACATTTTACCTATGGAGATACTTTTAAGGATGTATGAGTAGTGTAATAGATATTGGCATGGAAAATGGAATCAGTGAGCCAAGTTCAAATCTCAGGATAGCTTGTTGTATTCACTTTCACACAAATGCACTTGGGAAAGCTAAGCTATAGATTAGACAGCAGAGTAGACAGGGATCTCTTAGCCTTGAGTGGTAGCCAGGAAAACTGAATTCCAAATCACGGTGAAGACAACAGGAAATCACTTGGCTGTTATGGCAAATAAGTTAAGCCATTCATTAAATGAACTCTGATTTCTCTACTGCTTCACTGTCTGTTGCCATGTGTGTATTTATGCACTTGGAAAATCTATAATGCTCTAAACTCATCTTCTTAAACATAATATAAAGTTCATATCAAATCTTTGCCAACTTGTATTTTTTTAAAAGTCAAGGGAGATGAACCATGGTATACAAACTTCCAAACATCACTGAAAATATTTTATTACTCCACATGTTATCCATACTTGTCCTTATTCTTTTTTTATCAAATTTCATGCATTCTTTGAAATATTAATAAAAGCAAGAATGAAGACACTAGTACTCAATTAAAAAAAAAAAAAACAATGAAGATACTAGTCATAAAAACAACAATGAATATACTAATCATAAAAACAAAAATGAAGATACAAGTCATAAATAAAACAACAAGAATGAAGATACTAGTTACTAATAAAAAAAATAAGAGGAATGAAGTTATTAGTCATTAATAAAAAATAAAAAAAAAAAAAAAAAAAAAGAATGAGGCTATTAGTCTAAAGAGATTACAGAATAATGGCAAAATGCTTATCTCAGAATTTCAGACAACATTTGAAATTATTTGTGCAATTGCAACATAATACAACAGTTTGCTCTTGTTTTTTGCCAAGTTTGTAGCCGGTTATCTCCCCAACCATAAAAAATATTTACCAGGCACTGCTGATGAAACATTTAATACAAGATTGAAAATATTTCTGGCATGTGATAACAAGATTAAATAGGTAAAATACTTACAGAAGATAGACAGTTACCACAGAGTCAACCCAGTTATTAACAGATGGTAATAAAAGCAATTTATCTAATGGATACTGTCTCAATCAGACATGTTCCTAGGATTTTCAATGATAGTTTATCACTTATTAACTGAAGAGATAACAATTAAACAGCCACTAATTTCTTTTAATTACCATAAAATTGGGTTATTACTTGCACAACAACAAATTCAGCCTTTGAGATCATCTGTAAGTTGATCAACTCCTGCTGGCCGAGTTCTTTTTTGAAATGGAACATGAGCTACTTGTAAAAGAAAACATTAAGTACAACACAGCAGGAGTTTATTTAATGATAAATCTAATTCACATTGCTGTCTGATACTTAAATATATCGGCAGGCTACCAAACACAAATACAAAGGTTAATATCTAAGTTTTAAAATTAGAAAATTACACATTTAAAGAGAGAAAAAAAAAGTTAAAGCATGCTTTTTTTTTCTTTTTTAATCAGTAATGCAGAAATCCAAGTGAAAATCACAAGACATATTTTTCTCAGGGTTACAGATTTAAAATAACAATTCACTCTCCCCTCTTTTAGCTGATCCCAATCAAAGTTTTCAATGGGTTTAAGAGCTTTATAGTTACTGCAGCCTGAGTTATAAAGGTAGTTATGAAAGTAGTTTACCCAAGTGATTACTCTTTACTGTATCAAACATCATGCTATGCGACGAGATATTTTTTTATCAAGAAATTTGGTGACTGAACACCAGGTTGTTTTCTGTGTTAGTAAAACCTATTTTCTACCTCCAAAGGAATCAATACAAAGTTTAGAAAGCTTGCCAGATGAATTGAGTAAAATCCTTTTTAAATTTACATCAAAAAATTAAGTTAAACATGACTTTATTGATCCTTTGTTTTGTCTCTTTAACATCTGTAATTTCAATGTAAACTTTTGTTTGTAAAAATCTCAAGCACTCCAGAGTAAATGTTATTCAAGCTAAAAGAAAAACTATTTATTAGCAAAATATTGCTGGTCTATTAAGTATTTTATACAACTTAATGAAAAATAGTAAGAAGCAGCAATAATTCTGACTAGAATTCACAAATAATACATTTAACAGTTCAAAACATGAAAAGAAACTATAAACATCAAAACAACCCCCCCCCCTTGAAAATGGCTGAAGTAGTTGAAACCGTTTGGGACAATGGACAATACAGTTTTTGTACTCTAAATCTCCCACCAAATGGAAAAATATAAGAATACTACATATTTTAAAAAGGCTTAATTTCTTTCTTTTCCTTTTGTCTCCAGTTAACTTTCACCTCTGGGAATAAATTTACAATCAGTGGTATCCATGCTCAAGAACTGAGAAGATCAGGTTGTTGCATGATAGAATCAATTTTTTATATATCTCATCATAGACTCTCAAAATCTCATATTTACTCAGTTTTATATACAAATTTAAACAAATCAATTTCTAAAGTAATTGATTTTTTTATTAATTCGACCAAATCAACCATGTTGAGATTAATTACATCTTTAGAAATTGCTTTTTTTTTCTTTTTTTTTATTGATGTTTGGATATAAAACTGAACAGATATAAAATTTCAAGACTATGATGAAGCACTATTCAGCCTTGCTTGATTGGCAAAAGTCCTTCATGGACAAGTTTGTTAAAGCATGTCAGATCTAACAATGGTTCCCTCTACTCAAAAGGATGCAGATTTGAATGCTGCCAGAGAGTATACACACACACAAGATGGCTGACTGCTCATATCTAAGTATGCAGATAACATCAAGAACTCACCTCCCTGACAAATCAACCCTGGAAAGAATTAAAATCACATCTCATGATCAGACAGTGAATGTTTTAACCACTCCGCCATGTGCCTCTAAAAATATAGTTTTATGGTATTCTATATTTATGCGTTAAAGTGCTCAGAATCAAGGATATACCAAAAGTGTATGTAAATATAAAAGTGGACAGAGGTCAACACCAAGCAGCAACAATCCATTTCATGCTTGAATACAATATTCAGAATATATATATATATATATATATATATATATATAAATAAATAAACCAAATACAGTGTTAAGATATGTAAATTCTAAATCCAATCAACCTGCAAGTATAATTAAACACATTCCTCCAAAAGGAATTGAGTGGAGACTGTCGAGAAATTCCTCATAAAAATAAATATTTGATGAAAAGAAAAATGTATACATAACTACATTAATGGGAGATGGACATAAAACGAATAACTTTCAACTCCCAAATAAATCAACAAGTGAGAAATAACAGAGGTAATAAAAGAAAAAAAGGAACATAATTCAACCCGCACATTTAATCTACAGGAGAAAAAAATATAGGAAGAATTTCCTTTAATCTGATAAAAAAAATACTTCCCAAAACCTGAATTGCAATTTTCAACAGCAATACTGTGAAATTAAGTTATAGTTGCACTGGCAATTTAGAAAGCACTAGAGGCAAAATGCAAGGAATTTAAGAGCAGATGTACAAAACAGTGGTGAAAATAATATATCTTGTAACTGCAGGGACAAAATTAATTGTCCATAGTTTATCGTTCCTCCCAGGACACGGATGTAGTTTATTGTCATACCCAGAACGATCTGTCATATGGTTAATAATTAATATTTAATAAATGTTTATTGTACTGATTTTATTGGTACCCTTGCATTTGTCCTTGTTTTATTAACTTATATATATGTGTGCTGGGGGGGGGCAATGATACCAGATGCAGCACAGGCCAAGTGTTTGCTCTGCTTAATGACACAATCATTTCTTTCTTCATCATATGGATTGCTGGATGGCATAAAAAAATTATAAAAATTGTTATAATTAAAACAGTTTGATAGGTTTAACTATTTTGATAGTTGTTTCTTCCATATATAGAAAGTTATAATTTATAATTGTATATTTTAAAAAATTAACTTTTTTAAACATTGAAATTAATGTCAACTGGCCTAAAGATCAAATAATTCTACCCTTCTATTGAGAAGCACATTTTCTTTAGTATGATATCTTCAAACACTTGACATTAATTTCAGTTTAAAAAAAAAAAAAAAAGTGCTGTTTATAAAAACACATATACCCACTAAATATATTTATACTAATAAGAAATGTGTGTACACTGCATTTTGAAAAATATTTCCTTAACTTTTTTATACTAAATTTGTGAAAATTTAGTCATTACCAAAGAAATATCATCACTTTAATGAATCAACATACTTTTATTTTTTTATGATGTTAGATGATAAAAACATTTCAATGTCTTCTAGTTCATTTTAAAGTAAAATGAAAATTGATAGAGAAGCCAATGAAAAATGTGTAAAGAAACACCTTTCCTTTAGAAAATGCTCATCATGCAAGGTGTAACATTAATTAGTTATATGAAAGGAAACACTGGAAGGGCTTTGCACCTGATGGAAAAGTCATCAAAGATGGTGAAAAGGCATTATGTGATCAAAAAGAGAAATGAGAGTGTGGGTGGAAATGAAGAATGTGTGGCTCAGATGGAAAATGCAAAGAGGATAACATTCTTTGGTGCCACATGAATAAAAATGAAAGTCAACCCTCCAACTTGATCAGCCATTATGGCTTATGCAAAGTCTGTTAGAGAGAGAGAGAGAGATCACTTGAGGAACAATAGTAGAAATAGGCTATAAAAAGCAACCAAGAAGTATTTCAAATGGTTAAGACAGGCAGAATAATAAAGAAAAAAATAACAAAGACAGAGAGAGAAATTTCCCAAATCTTGAAATCTCAAATTCCATTAACATTTGGGGTGGTGAAAAAAAAATTAGGGAGAGACAGACATATGTATTGGACACATGCCAGTGTTGACTATGAGGCTAACAGCTTTTTACCATTACTACCTGGACATGAAACAATTATGAGAGAGTGGTTTGCCCCAAGTGCCCTCTCATGACATGCCAGTGATAAGACATTTTGTAAAGATATTTGATGATAAGATTAGGTACAGGCTTTTCTCTGAGTATTAATACAAAATAAATATAAGCAGTCTTCACCAAAAAAGTTTATTTCGCCAAATTTATTTTCTTTGCTGGTAACCATTACACCACCCAATCCTTTTATAAAATCAATTTTTCAAATCGAGTAGTTTGTAATTTTCTCAACCTTGTTTGCTATATTTGTGTCATTTGGCAAGGAAACATCAATAATATGACATTTCTTGGTGCCTTTATCTAGCACAATAATATCTGGACTAGAGTTGGTCAGTTTGGCAATTTATGTTTCGGTATTGGTTTCCATTAAGCCCACCCCATGATACTGCGGTTTTCGATTTAGTTTTTAATTTAGTATTTTTGCTTTCTAAGAAAACCATTTATTTTCTTGTGTAATGATAGCATTTCCAGTCAATATCTGATTTCATTTGAGATTGATAATTTTGCAACTTAGTCCATTCAACTCGCAATATCTTGTGTATTTATAGTCCAATCTTAAAAATATTCATATGGCTAGGAAGAAAATAAAATAATCTCTCAATATGTAAGTTATATGTGGTTTTTCATTGAATTTTTTTTTTTTTTTTTTTTTTAACAGAAAACGGTATTTTGCTTTGACCAGCCAAAAATGTGAAATATGATTTTTTTTTTTTCTTTTGAGACTAAATTTTACACGTTATTTTCTTTCGCAAAATCAAAGTGACCAATCTTTATCAATATTCTTGAAATTGTCCAGTCAATTAGAAAAAACTATAAATTACAACTAGGAAAATGTTCATTTCTCTGACCCGAGGAAGCAAATTCCTTCAAAAATTATAAAGCAAGCAAAAAAAAGAAAAAGAAAAAAAAGCAACTGACAGTAATGAATGTGTGGTAAAAGAAGAACTTTCAAATTATTGAAATTACTGTCTGACACTGACTAGTGGCTAAAATGAATAATTTTACTTTGGGTTATTTATATATATATATATATATATATATATATATATATATATATATATATATATATAAAAAGACTTGCAATTTTGAAAATACACATTTTAAAATGAGATTAAAACTTACTTTATTTCTTTTAATATCTAATTTCAGGTGTATTCGCTAGATAAAAATTTTATTTGTAGAAAACAATTTTACTACACTAGACATTCATTTTTCTTGTTTACAAAACTATTTTGTAATTGGTGTACTGGTTTACTAAAAAAAAAAAAAAAAACCTTTACAAAAAAAAAACAACTTCAAAAAATTTAACATTAAGACGAAACTGGCAATTATTTTTTTATTTTTACTCGCTATTTTGTGAACTCAATTTTACCACAAAAAGTTTTTTTTAAAACTGAAACAAATAGATTTCAGACATCATGTATTTCACATTTATTTCCTAAAACTAGTCAAGATTGGAGATGGCACCTCAATTCTTCCAACCTTAAGTCAACTTCTATAAACATTAGGCTAAACATACAGACATATTTGTTAAAAAATCTTCTATATTAATATTGGAGATTGCATGTTTATTCATTTATTTATGACAGGAATCATCATTGCATGGTGGCTTTAAGTTTCACACCTCAATTCAATTTTCAAGTTCACATTTAGGTGTGAAATTGACAACAGCCACTATACAGTGTTGATTCCTATGCTAACAGTGTGTGTGTGTGTGTGTGTGTGTGTATGTATATAAATATAAACAAAATTTTGACACCACAGAATTTGTATAAATAAACAAAAACACATTCTTTAAAAGATCCTTTTTCAACCAACACTTCTTCAGAAGAATACATTGGTAAGCAAAATGAAACAAATTAGCACAATGAAATCAAAGTATATACAGGAGGGTTAAATGAGAAACCATGACTAAAATTGAAATTTATTACTAAAACAAGAAAAAATAATAATATGGCAATAAACCAAAATATATAGGTTCCTAGTGAGTATAAAATAGAAATTTTTTTTTACTCACAGCCCTCCTAACAGAAACAGAGAATGAACAAAATTCTCTGTCTCTATATAGACAGAGAATTTTGTTCATTCTTCGTTTTTGTTAAGAGAGCTGCGAGTAAAAAAAAAGAAATTATATTTTATATACACGGTCTCCAAGATTCACAAGTGTTTGGCTGACCATGTTCTGAATAAAATGGTAAATACTGTATCTATGTACTTGAAAGCATATCCCAGGTTATCTCTCATATGCTGTCCAAGAGCTGACTCAAAAGCTGTTTGAGTCAAGCATGTGCTGCTGCTTGCAAATTTTTTTTCTATTTTATACTTACTAGGAACCTATATATTTTGGTTTATTGTCATATTCCTTTTCTTTTTTTTTTCTTGTTTTAGTAATAAATTTCCATTTTAGTCATGATTCCTCATTTAATTCTCCTATATGTACTTTGTTTCATTTTGTTTATCTATGAAGGTACCAATATATTCTGAAGAAGTGTTGATCAAAAAAGGATCCTTTAAAGAATGCGTTTTTGTTTATTTAAGACAAAATACATATAATTATTTTTTTAAAAATATGATTCCTTCACTACATAAGAGTTCTCATGTTTCAAAAACAAGAGTCCAAAACCTCAATATGATTATCAAAATTAAATTGAGTTAAAGTATCAAGCCCTATTTCATCCTCAAGCAAAAAATTATGGACAATATTTTCTGAAAGCAAAAATTTTTCAATGAAAATTGAATTTTTTAATACAATTATTTCTTATTTCTTTAATTTTAAAAGATTTTTAAAAATGTTTAAATTGAATTTTAAAAAATATTTTAACATTAGTTAAAAGCAACATCAACCTTTCAAAATGTCCGTGTGAGATTGTCATTGTCTAGCGCTTTGAAAATTGTATAATTTGGACCAATCAGATTAGCCATGGTAATTAAGAAATGTAATTTTTGTGTTTATAGTCGGACAGTAATTATCAAGTACAGAAGACCAACCAGAATACAATTTAGTTGCATTATTTGAGTTCAGCATTGTTCTCCGCTGTTAAGCCCTTTACTTTTATGAAAACACGTATGGAGAAGTTAATTTGAGTTTTCAATTTCAACTGAGAAGGGTACCTACAAGTAACAGTATCATCTTATGAAATTTAACTACTGCTAAACTTTAATTTATATGATCTTATTTTTATATTAATCTCAGTTATGACATTTTTCCATAAATGAAATATCAAAATTAATAAAATGAATGGAAATACAAATAACACAGTAAAATGTAATAAATGTACATAAAATTATAGTATTTTATGTACACTTCTGATAAAATTTCATAAGAAAGGTACCTAAATTAATTAGATACCTTTTTCTTATGAAATTTAATCTCACTATTAACAGTCTTATTTTTTAATTTATATTTTCCATAAAGCATCGTAAACGTAAAAATGAAAGCTAAGTACAAAAAAAAAAATAAAATAAAAATAAAAAATTAGAGCGCTGAAAGTTTTCCTTAAAAGTAGCAAGGTAAATAATTTGTTCACTTAAATAATTTCACTTCCTTCCATCCATAGAAAGAATTCTCCTCCCGTAAGTTATCTAAACGTCATGAATGTGCCTTTCGTCAATCGTCAAGCGACGCGAAAGGTTATGACCTGCTTTGTTTTATTTTCAAATTACATTTTTTCGGCGCAGAAGCTAAGTTAAGCTTGGTTCAAAATATTTTAAATAAACAGTATAATTTCTGTTTTTATTAAAATCAGTTTTGAAAAAAATGATAATTGATTTTTAAAAGAATATCAAAGTCAGCTTTTTAATCTTTTTTTATCAAATCGAAAAAAATGATTAAAAATGATTGATTATCTGCCTTTTTTTTTTGACCAAAAAAAAAAAAAAAAAAACAATATTTTTAACGAAAAATTTCAGACGTGCTAGGAACGATTAAAAATGTAAAAAAATACCCCCAAAATACTTTGATCTTTCCTCTTTAATAATAATATGAACATTAGACGATAAAATTTTGTTTTTCGTCAAGTTCGGCTTTTTTTCATCATGCTATGCTCTTTTGTTTACATTTTTCGTGGGTGAGTTGTCCCCTTTCATTCTCATGACGTGTCTTAATCGTGTTTTCAAATTGATTTTATTAAAAAACAACTGTATTTTTCCCCATTTTCGGCCCCGTTAGAACCACCACAAGGTAATTTTATGTAGTCCTCTGAAGTTTTGTTGAAATATTTCTAAAAAAATGTAGGAAATTGATCCAACATATAAACGTTACAGACACACACACACACAATCTGCGTTTTATAATAAGTAAGATGATATATATATATATATATATATATATATATATAATTACACACACACACAAAACAAAATGAATCAAAGTAGTGTTACTCCTCTTGTTAAATACTGATCCCTTACTCAGTTAGTTGGCCCACAAGAAAATAGATTAAAGTGCTGGTTTGTAAATTTCGTAACATAGTAATTGTGAGTTCAATCCCTAGCCCATATAGTACAGAATTAGATTCAGTGGAAATAAAGTGAGTAATAATTGAGTGGTACTAAATAAGAATAAGACAAGATATCCCTGGACATGAACATTTACCAGCCACCTCACTACTGTAGGCTGGATAAAGGGTTCAGTTCAAAATTCTCTGAAAGTTACCCAATTTAACACTTGATGAAACTGGCCAAAATGTTTACATAATAGCAACAAAGATGAGGACAATAGTTCAAGTGTAAATAATGTAAATAACAGCTGAGGTTCAAAGTTCACATACAAACAACAACAATGCCTGGAATGTATTACTTTCTGACTGAATTGTTTACTTGTTAGTAAATATTAAATCACTTTTTATGATTGTTACAGGCTAGTGAAAAATTTTTTTGCAAAATACTTTAATACAATAAAGCTTAGAAGTTCTTAATGCCAACTATAAAATACCTTTTCATTCTAGTCAAAACATGAATGGATTTTAGAATAATGATAATCCTATAGACAGAGAAAAATAAGTTATCAAAGTTCTCAATGTTTTTTTATCAATAATAAAAATTCAACAACAAATTATATTCACATATCTAAGCAATTTTGTAATGTTTTTATTAATTATAATAATAAACGTTCGACAGATTAATTTGTTTAAATCAATTTCTCTGCAATTAAATACAAAAATGTTACTATTTTATTTACGTCTTTTTCAATAAAATCCAATTAAAATGAAATTAAAAAATTCAGTATATTTAAATAATTCAGGCAAATTTTTATTAGTGATAATTCAAAATTAATGATTATATTAATAAAAATAAGCAAACTAAATATTTTAAATAATTTCTTAGTTTTAAAGAAAATCTAATTAAAAAGATTTTGTAATTCTTTTTCAGTTCTACTCAACTAATTTGTAGTAATGTGAAATATCACAGGGCAAGAATAGTCACTACAAATGCTGTAGGAAATAAGATCATTGCTAACATTATCAGGCCTAAAATTCTATAAAAATTTTAATATTTTTAAAAATTATTTTTAGAAGTTTATTTTATGCTTTGTTTAAATGTACACACTAATATTTTTTGTTAACTTACAAATGAAGGAAGATATAAATTCTTTATATACAAACAATGAATAAAATAATTTCAACAGAAACATTGCTTAAGTTGTAAAATATGTATTAAAAATAAATAACTGAGGAAATATTAAAATATGATTTTAAAATTTTCTATACTGATTACATGTTACGGTTTATGTTGTAAACACCATTTGTTTTATTTATATATATATATATATATATATATATATATATATATATATTTAGAAAAATGATTGTTTAACAATTCAGGCTGTTTTGTTAAGTAGGGTACATACAAAAAAGATATAGTCTTATATGAATTTATAAAAAGATGAGTTAGATTGAAGTCTTCCAATGGTAAAACTAATTTCTTTGCACATCTTAAAAATATTTTTCATACATCACCAAATCTACAGAAATGCATTCTTTTTGTACAATATTTTTTTTTTTTTTTTTTTTTTGGTTACTTCTGTTAATTTTGTTAATATTATTTGGGAGAAAAGTTATATTTTTTTATCCTGGTGAATTTGGAATAGATAACTGGCAGGCAAATGTTAAGCTTCTATCACTGGAGCGAATGCACTTTACATAAAGCCAGATAATAAACAGCCAAAAAGGTTTAAGATTTCATTGAAGGTTCAAAATAGTAAATCCCACAGTCAGAAATCCACAAAAATAAATGAAAATAAACAGGACTAAATACATGTAAAAGTTAAAATTTCCAGATGATGTAACCAATGACATAATGGAAATATTTTGTCATAGAAAGATGTTCTTAGCTAAATGTAGGTATGTAGATGTGTTGACTGACTCAACAACAGAGCATTTGATTAGGGTATGAGAGTTAAATCTTCCTATGTCAGATAACTAGGGCACCTCACCCTGGCCAAATGCTTAACAAGTCTATCTGGCTGACAATGACTACTGTAGAGCACTGTCCTCACAGGAGTTCCACACTTATTGCCTGTTGACATACTAAGCTAAGCTTAGTAAATATGCATTAGATGACTTGATGCAAAGTAACAATAGTCAAGCTAGTTTTTCACTCTTTTTTGAACATGGCGCTACATATTCACAAAGAACTGTTCCAAATGACAGAAACCACATCACTTGAGGACTACCAAGAGGAGCAACAATTACAATGTATATTAGATGCAATTCAAAGAGAAAATAATGACATAATCAAGTTGTTAACATTCTACGCTACTTCAAATAAAAAGGTCAGCAAGGAAATTTCCATCAATACTGGAAAGAGTGATAACAGCTACTGGACTTGAGAAATTTGTTTCCCTGAAAAATATTTTTATAAATTTCAACCAAAAGCAATTCTCGCTGCTTGGTCAATGGAATACCAAAACCTTTCCTTACAGGAAAATGGGTAATATTACAAATACTAATGTTATTTACTGTTCCCTGAAAAAACACCATTTGTTAGTTTTTATATATATATATATATATATATATATATATATATATTAAAATGCATACTACTAACCTAAGCTAATAAAATACACACTACTAACCTAAGCTTAAAATGTACTGTACTTAACTAAAAGTTAGCCAACAGCCATTATTTTCTTCTAAATTAAAAAATAAACCAGACAAGTCTTGATACCGTCTGCAAGTTTGAAAATGTTGTTCCTAACATTGTCATATAAAAATAAGAAATGCATAATGTTCTAAGAATAGCCATCTGCATATTTCAGGTTCTTTAGATTTGCCAATTTAAAAAAAAAAAAAAAGAAATGGATATATATTATTACTGGATGACCCATAAGAAAATCGATATGTTCTGTTTGAAATGTTAATGTCATCAGACCAGATAGTGTTATGGCTTCAAAAGTTTTCTTAAATAATTTTGTGTGTTTTTCTTCTTGTTACAATAATTTGCTTTTATGGGATTAATTTAATGAGAAATATTTAGATTCAGAATTTCAAAGATAAAACTTGTGGTTACAAAACAAGAAATTTAATTTTTAACAAACTACATCAATTGTGTAAAGAGTTCAATTTTAAAATCTGTACCTGGTATTTTCATTTAAGATGTGAAATGTTCATTTGACAATTGTAGAGGAAAAATGTAGCCAATTTTTAGTTTTTGCATGATAAACATTTTTATTTGCTATTATGTATGCATATGTATGTATGTGTGAGAAAAAGATAACAGCAGAAGTTAACATGAAAGTGATTTGTCAAACATGACAATTTAATATCAATGCCAAAGTTGACTGTCAGTTTTTAAGTTTACATCAGATAATTTTCTGTCAACTTTTACCTAAAAGAATTTCTCAAAAATGTCTAATTTAAATTGTTCTTTTTATATATTACTTCTGAAACAGTAAAAGATTCAAAAGTTGAATAAAATAGTTGATAATGCATTTCATGTAGATTTTTCAGAAAGAAAAATCAATTGCTAATCATTAAAGCTGATTGGTTAGATTGGCTAAAACTGAGAATAATTTGTTAATAAGGATAATTGGATAAAAAATATTAAAGCATTTGTTTTACAAATTTGATAGAATTTTGAATTTATAGCTTTTTAATCTTTTCTTTTTCTTTAATTCAGTGAGCTTATGTTCAGACTAAAACTTTAACATTCAGTACAAGGACTTCTATTTTAGTCAACCTGTGATCCCATTTTTACAAAACAAAATGCGACAGCTAAAATTGTCTGTTACCAAGGATAGAAATACACAAACTCTTATATTGATAGCAAATAAAATTGCTGAATTTGACTTAATAGAAAATATTAACATTTGATTATTTTCACTTGAGTTCTATAAAAAAGAGGAACTATAAATATTTAATAAAAATTTGTAGAGAACTGGCAAAGATTTCAAGAGGGAATCCTCAGTTTAGAGTTTAAAAAAAAAAAAAACACACACACACAAAGAAACCTAAAGTAGCCCATTTGACATAAACATCATTCATACCCATGCCAGGGTTTGAAATGCTAATTTTCAAAACAAGCAGGCTCATTTTGCTTCAAGGATTAGCCCAACACAATACAATTTTCCTATTACTATCTTCTCTCTATTTAACTTTGTTTTATTCTAAGCTGAGTAATTAGCAAGAAATCTTCATTCAATTCAAATGAGGAAATTCTCATGCAAAGCAACTGCATCTTTACACAAAGGCAAAAAACAAAGAATAATGAAATAAATGACATTCATTTTAGAGAAATTTTATGAATAGTAAATCTAAATAGTTAGTCATTAATTTAATCTCCAGTAGTCGATAGTTCTCATTCTGCTATCCATGTCTGGGGATATCTTGTTTTTACTTACTATTGCTCAGTTATTGTTTGCCTTGTTTCAACAAAGTCTACCCACCTGTTTGGGTGTTACAAACTTATGACTTCTCATTCAAAATATATTGTGACAAATTTAGTAAAGAATATAAGAAAAGAAATGTTTCTAACCTTATTTTGGCACTGAAAACAAAATGTAGTATAGTAATTTACTCAGCATAGCTTAGTTGTGACACAAGGACAAAAGCATGAGGCACCCAGAGAGGATCAAACTCACGACTCAATTGTAATTGTTCCAATGAGTCAAGCTTGCTAATCATTACACCATGTCAAAGTGCCCCAAACAAAATGTAGTATGTCTTGTAGTTGAAACAGATAAAGATTTTGTACGAGTGCTAAAGATCGGTGTTCAAATTTCAAATAAAAACAAAAGATTTTGAATGTTAGTTTTCTTGATAAGCAGGTAATCCCCTCATGGAAGATTAGTTGAACACAATATTCCAACTCCTATTTCATCTTGTGCAGTACTTAGTATAAAGAACAAAAACAACTTGTGACATTCACAGGACAGACGGAAAGCAGTGAGTAACCTTCCTCACAAGCTTGGGTAAATGGATAGCAAGAACAGAAAGTGGAAGTGATGGTGATAAAACAAACCTTACTAAGTGCTACAAAGGGTAGGAAGTTGTGAAGAGCCATGATCAGACATCCTGAAGGGATATGATACATAGAAGAAATTAAATTTGTCTATGAATAGTTGATTTCAGGCTTCATAATGAATCAACTTGTTTTGAGTGCAACATATTTTTTGGGCTTTACATGATATGGCACATAACATTTGCTATAATTACTTAAATAACTTCTCAAAAAAAAATTAGCTAATACAACAGTAATCTAAACCAATTTGTTACCACATAATGGGTGTATAATTATAACCTGTTGAACAAACTTAAAAAAATAATGTCTCTTGTATAACCAAATAACTGCAATTCTACATGATAACAGCTATTAGAAGAGACAGATAAACATCATAATAGGTATTATAAAGTGTTATTTTCTTCTGAAATACAAAATTTTCTCTATACAATAAATTACAATTTACTGAATCTTTCATTTTTTTTTTAAGATATATCAAAGATTTCAGGAAAATACAATTGGCTAATTTGCAGCCTTAATATCAATAAATTTTTCCTTTAAAATTTATTTAATTCAAATTTAGTCTTGATATAATTAACATAACAGAACATACAGCCTCCATTCCAATCCTCTAACAACTTGTGTATATTTGTCTCCACCACCGATATATATATATATATATATATATATATATATATATATATGATTTGAAACATAACTTGTAGATATATTTTTGGAGGTGGGAGGGGGAGATAGAGAAGGGGATATATATATATATATATATATATATATGAGAGAGAGAACGAAACCACAAAGATTATTAATACCTAACATGTTGGGCAGCAAACTAATAAAATTTAACACAAAACTGAAAGCCAAAAGTCCTTTTAACTTTTACTTACCCATTAACGTGTGTGTGTGTGTGTATATATATATATGTGTGTGTGTGTGTATATATATATATGTGTGTGTGTGTGTGTATATATATATATGTGTGTGTGTGTGTGTGTGTGTGTGTGTGTGTGTGTGTGTGTGTGTGTGTGTGTGTGTATTCCCACTCACTCATTTATTTAACATTAAATTACATCAATTAGCATCCTCCATAATTTACCTTAACTTTCAGTTAGTCTGATGTATATTTATAACTGTTCTTAAATTAAAAAATTCTGGAAAAAAAAAATAAAAACATTTTTACTTCTGTTTACAAATACTTGTTGCAAAATAAAATTCTTACATTTGCCTTGAGAACAAAATGTGTTGGCTAAAATAAGTTTTACTTTCGTCTTTGTCCTTTTACATATAGATTTTTAGTTATATCTGAATTTTTACACAGATATTCGGAAAGTGGGTTGAGCTGAGAACTTTTCAGCACACCCGTGTATGTGTGTGTATGCACTCACTTCTTAATTCATTTCAAAACTCAGGCCATCCTATAGAACAATGGTTAGCAAGCCAGTTTTGCAGACTATTTGGTAGTACTGATGATATAATCTTTTTATGGGGTCCCCACTATAGTGACCTTGTGTCAGACTAAGCTTAGTATGTAGTTGTTATTGTTACTTAAGGCAGACAAAAATTAAACAGCAACACAAACTCAAGAAAAATGAATGAAATAAATACACGTCTAAGTATCAAATGACGCCAACAAATGGTTGCTTCAAAGAAACACCTTTCTTTTTTTTAATGAAGTCAATTACTTCAGATTTCATTAATCATATCTATTTATAAATATTCACATTAATTGTTTATACATAAAATATATATTTGTGTTTCTGCTGTGGTTAACAACTTCATATAAATCTATATTTGTTCATGTAATGAATTTGAGACTCATTTGGGGCTCCACAATCATGCTCTAAGCTGAGTAAATATCAAATACATCCGTGAAGGAGAATGCAAAATGTTCATCTAGACTGCAGCATAGGTAACTTTGGCTTAATGATTGAGTCAGCAATCTGACAATTAAGAGGTCATATCTTCAGAAGATAAAACTTATCAATAGACTTGTCCAATTTACAACACCCAAATCATGTAAATAACTACTATTCTAAAAACTACCTCAAAACTAGATTACAATTATCAAAAACACTGTTTTTATCATTCAGTACTTTGTCCATTTATAATAAAGGTGGCTTGTTTAATTAATATTAATTCAAGTTTCATGCTCAAAAATTGTACAATTTCCATCTTAAAATCAATTCGGGATAATTATCTTGAATTAGTAATTAAAAGACAAACAAAATATTGACAATTTTGATTATTTCAATAACTTTTCTATAAATACCCTTTTAATGCACTTAAAAATTGCTGTAAAATGAATCTACTAAAATATGAACTAGCTTTTCAAATAATGCAAGTCATTTAAATGACTAAATCAAATCCAATTTTTTAAAAAAAAAGTTAATCCATTAAGAATCACTAACAAAAAAAATACCATTTTCCTTACCTGTGTACACCCCAATCATATATAACAATCCCAATAAATATTAATAAATAAAAATAATTCAAACTTATAAATATGAATGAAGCTTTGTAGTAGAAAGAAGATGACATTTACATATGCTCAACATGCTCACAACACACAACTAAAAAGATACATCATGTATGACAAACAGCAGGGACTCTATACCAAACTCATATCTATAAATGATAGCAGAGACATAAAACGTCTTAGTTTCCTCTGAAGAAATAGGAATCATATTCGTTTACTCTATCACCCAAACATTTGGGTTAATGAGTTGGCAAACAGGGAGATATAAACTTGGCAAATTTTAAGGAAAACATCCAATTCATAAAGAGAAATATGAAAACTAAATGATTACTATTATTGTATGAAATAAGATTTACTAGAATTACTATAACTGAAACATGTATTTTTAAATTGCATCTTCTGAAATATATCATAAATTTGTTTCTGTCTATATAAGGACTTAAGAAAATATGAATTAAATCTAACAATAATTAATTAGTGAACAAATAAAAAATGTTTATAAATTTGAATTTCTGATGAATATATATATATATATATATATATATATATATATATATATATATATATATATGCCTGACGATTGCATCTAGCATGAAACAGACTGTCGCCTCTAAGTTGATTTCTATGTTCACTTTATATAGGTACCTCCACGAGATCGCTAAAAAAAGAGCATAGCATGATGAAAAAGACACCAAACTTGACGAAAACAAAATTTTATCGTCTAAATGTTTGTTATTGAAAGGTCAAAGTATTTTGGGGGTATTTTTTTCCATTTTTTAATCGTTCCTAGCACGTCCAAAATTTCCGTTAAAAATCTAGTTTTTTTGAGTCAGCAAAATTGACCATTTTTTTCCATTTTAAAAAAATGGAAATCTGACTTTGAAATTTTTTAAATATCAATTATCATTTTTTTCAAAACTTATTTTAAGAAAATCAGAAATTATAATGTTTATTTAAAATATTTTGAACCAAACTTAACTTAGCTTTTTGTGCCAAAAAGATGTAATTTGAAAATAAAACAAAGCAGGTCATAAACTTTCGCGTCTCTTGACATGTGATGAATGATATATTCTGAATTCCATGAGGCTAATTTGTTCTACGGAAGGAGAAAAGTGAAATAATTTACATTTACGTGAACAAATTATTTACTCCGTTATTTTTAAGGAAAACTTTCAGCGGTCTAATTTTTTTTTTTTTTGTACTTAGCTTTCAATTTTACGTTTATGATGCTTTATGGGAAATATATTGTAAAGAAATTAAAATAAAACTTAAGAGTGACATTAAATTTCATATTTCTTAAGAAAGGTATCTAATTAATTTATAGGTACCTTTCTTATGAAATTTTATCAGAATTGTACATAAAATACTATAATTTTATGTACATTTATTACATTCTACTGTTATTTGTATTTGCATTCATTTCATTATTAATTTTGATATTTCATTTATGGAAAAATGTCGTAACTGAGATTAATATAAAAATAAGATCATATAAATTTCATAAGATGATACTGATACTTGTAGGTACCCTTCTCAGTTGAAATTGAAAAATCAAATTAACTTCTCCACACGTGTTTAGCAAAAAGTAAAGGCCTTAACAGCGGAGAACAATGCTTAACTCAAATAACGCAACTTAATTATATTCTGGTTGGTCTTCCGTATTTTTATAATTACAGCTCGATTATAAGCACAAAATTACATTTCTTAATTACTGGGTATCTTCTGATTAGTCAAAATGATACAATTTACAACGCGCTAAAAAGATCTATCTCATAAGGACACTTCTGAAAGCCGATCTTGCTTTTTTAACTAATTTTATAATATTTTAACAACTTAAATGTAAAATCTATTATAATTAATAAAATAACAAATAATTGTATTAAAAATTCATTTTTCATCGAAAAAATTTTTTTGCTTTCAGAAAATATTGTCCATATTCATAAAAACAACTAAAAGCAAATAAAAGCATTTGAAATTAAATAATATATTTGTTTTATTGAGTTTTGTATGTTACAATTCAGAGCTGATTTTCAGGTACTGCGTATCAATTAAAAACAAAAAAAAACATGATTTGCATTCCTCAAAGCCCTGTGCTTTTTAATTATTGTAATCACTAAAACCGATGCGATCAATTTCTAGCGTTTTCATAAAATTAGTTGGGGGGTAATAAATATTAAAAAAAAAATATTTCTACCATGATTTTCATAAAAAAAACATATTTATAATAATTTCGATCATCTGTGAATAGTTTCTGAAAGTTTCATTAACATCCGATAATTATTTCTATTTTTGCACGATTTTTCACATTAATGTGTGTCATACCAAAAAACGTGCTAAAAATTGTCTATGTTATTTACTAGTTCGCTGATACAAATAGAAAAAAGGTTTTTTAATCAAAATTTAGAATGTTCTAAAAAAGAAGGAAAATTTTTAAAAATAATTAAAAAAAAACTTTGGTCTTTCCTCTTAATAATAACATAAGCATTTAGACAATAAAATTTAGTTTTCGGCAAGTTTGGCGTCTTTTTCATCAAGCTATGCTCTTTACCTAACTATATATATATATATATATATATATATATATATATATATATATATATATATATATATATAGGGATGATCAAGAGGAGTTCTTTGCATGATCTACTTGCAAAATATGACCAAATGGCTGAACATCAGAATTTTGCATAGAATCCCATTTTAGTCTGGCCAAGACTTTTCACCTCTCCAGTGTGTGAGTGTATGCTCGCATGTGCAAAATATAGTAATCTAACCTATGTCTAAACAACATTAGACACACACATAAATTTATGTTTAGTTTAGCTCTCTTATCAAATGTATGCAAAAGTTTCCAGCAAAAATGGTTTTCAGTGAGGTATTCAGTTTTAAATTTCAATAGTGCTGGGAACTTGTCTTTGTGTGAGAAAGTGTCAAAAAATAAATAATAAAATTAAAAATAACATTCATACAGACCTATGATAAAACGGGGAGGGTCAAGCAAACTGAAATTCAAAAATTGATTTAAAATCATGTTTAAAGATTGAATTTAAATACACAACTATCACATACAATATTTGCCTGTCTTTAAGGTACATTACAAACATGTTCAAGAGACTACCATTCATTGTATTCATACAAGCCCCATCCATAGCTATAGAATTTAAGTTTCACTAGACACTCCCATCTCACTTACTGGATGCAATACTTTCATATTTTTTTTTAATATGCTCCTTAAATGTTGAGTATAGATATAAGAGAGTGTATGGGTCAATATGTATTTTGTGAAAAGGATGAATTTATGATTATATTTAGATACTGAAATATAATGAATTGCTGATGATTAAAATGAATTATTGTTTATACCTTATAATCAATATTTCTGAAAAGAGGAGGAATCAAGGTAAGTACTGCTGGGGACGGGGAGTCACTTTTCTGCAACAAGTAAAACAAAGGTTGTGTCAATCATAAAAGCTTTTTCATAATTTCATTTACAAACTATGTTAAAAGATGAAAGTGCAAATATGTTCACGAGAGCATTTGTTAAAATATGTCAATTAAAATTATTATAAATATATATTATTAAAATAAGTCGGTACAAAAAGTTTATTTAAAATGATTTTAAAACTTATCTGTTTATTATTATCAAAATCAAGCTATCTTTCATTGATAATAATGAATTTTTAAATGAATTTTCTCTATCTGACATTATTATTACTATAAATGTTATTCTTAGTGAGTACACATATTTTAGTTGCTATCCCAGTTTTAGATTTTTGTGAAACAGTAAAATTAATAACAATAACTGAGAAGTCCTACTAAAGAAAGATTGTGTCTCCAACAGGAATCGAACCTATAGCCCATTTCTCAGGTACAAAACTAAAGCTAGTAGATAGATTCGTACAAGCCCAAATGAGAAATCTGCATTCCTTAAATAGGTAATTCAAACCTTGCTCTGTCAAAGAAGCCTCTGTGGTCGATTTAGTAAAGGCATGTTTTAGATATTGTTATTGCTATCTAAAAGACCCTATCCCAACCCATGGTGTTCACAGTAAACTGCTTTGTGTGTGTGTGTGTGTGTGTGTGTGTGTGTGTGTAAGATAACCAAAAATAACTCTTTTGTTCCCTGGCAGTCACATTCAGTAAGAAAAAAAAAAAAAACATCTCTTCATGATCACTACCCAAAATATGAGACATTGCATATGCAGCAAAATATCACATGGCAATAACTATTTTGGCTGATTTTCTTATAACTAATGGATAATAAAAAATAAAAAAATTTTGAGGTAAATTCTCTATAATAATATGCAGTAAAAATAACACTACTTTATAGAAGAGAAGTATTTTAGTGCATTTGCATCAATCAAAATTCATAAATCCCAACAGATTTCAAAGCTATTACCATCCATTCATTGCACATATTTATCAATGTGATGTTCTGGGGTAGACTTTCTACCAGCACAAAAAAAAATATTTTAACAGTACAAAATAGTTAAGTATTCAAGCAAAATATGAAAAATTATTAGAAACAGCTCATGAAATATACTACAAAAAGAAATCTCCATTTTAAACTATTCTGTAATGATCCCATAACATTTAATTGAAGAGAGAGAGAGAGAAATGAAACCCTTCTAAGAAATAAATTTAAAGAATATTAATACAATCTATGAAAATAAGTTACTTGGAATTTGTGTTATCCTTGCCATGATGTTTTTGCCTTAAAGCAAAACAAATTTGATGAACAGTGAGAAGAGAACAGTTCGCATTAATTATATTTATCAATATCATATTCATTCACTTTTTGCCAAAGATGAAAATACAATTTGTTTTAATTCCATCAAAAGCAATTTTCATCCTTTGACCTATAAATCATGAAGTCTGTATGCCAGTTAAAATTAAAATCTCATTTTTCATTTACTTGAATAAACTAAGATTGATACAGATAGATAAAGCAAAGTATATTTTATTTAATCCATCAACATGTTTTGCTAAAAAATAAATCTAGAAGTTTACAATTGTAGTAATAAGTTATTTACTGTGTACAGTAGAAAAAAATAATGCATTAGTTTAAACTTTTAAATAATTAAAAATTAAATCAAAACTTTCTCAATAATCCAGCTTGTGCACTGAATAAAAGTTCAAGCCTGATTAAATTATTTTTTTTCAATTTTCACCCCCTTTGGCACAGTGTTTATTTACTATGCTAGGCCCATTTTTCACAATTTTTCTGTGGCACAATTATTATTTCACATCTATTAAATTTATATAAAATTTTCCAGTGAAATATTTTTTTTTGCAACCAACACACTTAATTTATAAGTTGAAAAAATTCCTGGTGGTACTTGTATTTGGTACAAAAAGTGTCGGCATTGAGAATTTTACCTATATCAAAATTATATATTTCACAACATTCTTTTCATTATGATTATTTTGTACAAAAGTCAATATAGAAGGTATTTTTGATACGTAAACAGCTTGGAGGGGAAAAAAAAAAACTAACAAGAAAATTCTTACATTTTTAAAGAAGAAACAATGTGCATATTTCTCTCTCACACACATATAATATATATATATATATATATATATATATATATATATATATATATATATATATATATATATACACACACACACAAAGAAAGATAGAAAGAAAAAAAGCTAAAAGGGAATCATTTCATACCCACCAGCCCTACAGCAGAAAATATACATAATCGAGTGTAAAAATAGGGATTGTGAAAAAGTATATGAGGGAAGTAAGTAGTTAGGTGGGCTTACCGCCACTGCTGTCCATAATGTAGAACTAACCAGTGGATAAGAGAGAGAGAGAAAAAAAAAAAGTAGTCATCAAAAACAAGAGGAAGTGTCCTCAAACATCTTTGCTAGCACACATCATTCCCAGGTAATGATGATCGTGACAAATAATACCAATATATTGGTGGTGACTGCTGCTTGATTCAAAAGAATCATCACCATGGTATGGTGTTGTACAGGACTGGGCAAATACTGAAATACAAACTCTCAGATATAAGCACATTGTTTAAGTGGCATGCATTGGGTGACAACAGCACCAACAATAACAACCTATACAGATTAAATGAAAGCTACCCATGTCATTGTTTCATGGCTAACAACAAACACTATGATTTGCTTAAGTAATTATAATACTCATTTCTCTGTGTACACATGTAAATGCATTTGCGAAAAAAAAAAAAAAAAAAAAGACGGTGTAACTGATGAAGTAGGAACATCTGTAGATGTTAAAAGATCCATTATATCACAAGAGTTAAAAAATAAAATATCAAATTTCCATAGATTCAATTACTGATTTTATCTTTGAGGAAATCATTTATTTATTGCACTTTTTGCAGCATTCAGCCAGGATTGGTTGAGCCAGCTCTGTCAAACGAATTTGCTGACATGCAAATTCATCATGGGAGTTTCAGTTGGAATTTTGGAT
The DNA here is from genome assembly GCA_903632075.3 of Acanthosepion pharaonis. Lineage (NCBI taxonomy): Eukaryota > Metazoa > Mollusca > Cephalopoda > Sepiida > Sepiidae > Acanthosepion > Acanthosepion pharaonis. The sequence goes on from CAHIKZ030002633.1 coordinate 958,376, forward strand.
TCATAAATAATCCCCAGCTGCATGTATACACACTTTAAGATAGTGTGAACCAAGTTTCATGGACAAGTTAACCTGGAAGAGCCTCAGGTTTGTTTGAATTCAGAGTTCCCTTCTCCTAGACTGATTGTCATCCAAGGACCTAGGACTCAGTCTGTCCTGTTATTTACCCATAACTGGGAGAAGAGATGGACTCATACCTTTCCCAAGGGCATTATTAGCACATAAGTGAATGTAATAAAATCTACTGGAATTCAAACCCGGCTATTCAATTCCTCAATCTGAGCTGCTAGCCATTACTCCATTATCATAAAAAATTAGTTTGGCAAACTTTTAAACAAATAAAACTCTTTTTTAAAATATGCATATCCCTTGTTCAGATTTTCTTGAAATTCAATATATGCCTGATTTCATATCCAAAATGTAAACAAAACAATTTCTAAACAATTAATGGATTTATTTTTAATTTAGCATTTTTATTAAGTCAAATGTTATTTCAGTGGATACCTATGTTTGAAATAGATGCCCTGTTTTTTCTAAACAGTATAAATTAGATCTACCTGCCCACATAATCAAGAAAACTTAAGAAAATGTGCTCTCCAGCAGGATTCAAATATGCTCCCCTTTGTTGGAGAAACAACCATCTGATCCAGTGTGGTTTAGACTATTCAACCACAGCTCAGCTGTAACACTGTGGACAAGTGATCTAAAGCACACTGGAGATTTTTATATATATATCCAGTGTGCTTTTACCCATCTTCTGTGACTTGAAATTGATTTCAGCAAATGTGAGAATACCAGAATTAACGAAAAAAACAATTGTGTAACCATACACAAAATGCAATCCTTGAAAAATGAATGTATGCTGGCAGGGAGGGGTTTTTTAAAGTAAATATGAACTTTGGCAAATTTACCAATAATATAAAACCACTAATTCAGAAATTGTAAAAATTTGATAGACAGAACTTGTCAATATTATTCAACTAAACATGTTTCAAGGAATTTCTGCTACCAAAATACACCTTGTTTAAAATACATACATTTCCACACATGCGTGCATGCACACTGACACAATAAGTACAGACAGCGAAAATGAACAGAATGTAAGATGAAGGAAAGAATAAGGAAGAAAATTATAATTGATTAAAAAAAGGATAGGAGGACTGAAGAAGAAGAAAAGTAGTTATTAGAAATAAAAAATATAGAAAAAGAAGAGTAAATCAAATCAAAGAGAAAGAAATGTGAAGAAAACATGAGGAATAATAGAGAGAAAAAATTAAAAAGCTAGAAAGAGGAGAAAAATTGATAAGGAACAAAAGGAGAAAGAAGAATAGAATGGTTGACATCTAGATGAAGCTGTAGTTGCTGAAAAAGAGATAGTCACTCAGCATCAGTACTGAGAAAAGGTTACATACGTCCCCACCTCAACACAAATACACATGCCACTGTTTTCACAACTGAGACTGACAATGGTGTCATCTGTTACTCTCACTGCTACTCCCATCTACTTCTCTGACCAAAAGCATTATACTCAGCTCTACTAACCCACAAAAAGAGCTGACAATATGAGTACAACTACTAAAAATGATAACTTCCTCCCGATAAAAATGTATTGTCCCTCAGAAGGTTCAACAATTAAAGGGCGATAACTCTTATCAGTTTAAGGGATACAACTTCAGACGTACGACAAAAGTACAATTTTATTTTATTCCATACTCAAGATTTTTCCACTAAAACTAACTATTTAAAAATGCGAGAACATATATAATCACTTTATTTTCAAATAATTTCTCATTAGATTTTTAAAGGTACTTTAATTTGAAAAATGAACACAGATCAAAAATAATGCTACAAACCTATTGTTAGTCATCCATTTATTAAAACAAATATTCACTGAAAAAAAAAAAAAAAATTTTTAAATGTTCAAATTTCCTTATACAAATTTACGGTCCTGTATTAACAAAAAAATTTCCAAGATTCTATAAAGGATAAAAAATCCTTTCATCTTAATACAAAAATTTTGATAAAATTTTGTTTTTATTGGGCTATTTTTTCTTTTTTTACTCTGTGTAAATAAATTATATTTTCATTATGTCTTATGCCAAAAGCAAACATCATGTTTACAAAATCCAGTTAATTAATCCATAAACTTACTAAATGATTTAAACACATCTCTAGGACAAATATTGGATTTTTAAATTTGTTTGCATTATTCAGCTACAATGGTGGTTCAATGGTTTAATGAGTGACAAGGAATATGAGTGCCACAGTTGTAAAAATGCCTGAAATGACATACACACCATATATATATATATATATAAAAGACGCCAAACTTGACAAAAACAAAATTTTATCATCTAAATGTTTATGTTATTATAGGAATGATCAAAGTATTTTGGGAGTATTTTTTTGCATTTTTTAATCATTCCTAACACATCAGAAATTTGTTAAAAATCTTGTTTTTTTTTTGTTTTGTTTTTTGAGTCAGCAAAATTGACAGATTGTAACCATTTTTTTCAATTTTATAAAAAAATGAAAATCTCAGTTTGAAATTCTTTTAAATATCAATTATCATTTTTTCAAAACTTATTTTAAGTAAATCAGAAATTATAATGTTTATTTAAAATATTTTGAACCAAGCTTAACTTAGCTTCTGCACCAAAAAGGTGTAATTTGAAAATAAACCAAAGCAGGTCATAAACTTTCATGTCACTTCACAAGTTATGAATGACATATTGATGGATTACATGAGGATAATTTGTTCTACAGAAGGAGAAAAGTGAAATCATTTACATTTAAGTTAAATTATTTACCTCATTATTTTTAAGAAAAACTTTCAGCGCTCTAATTTTTTTTTGTTTTTTGTACTTAGATTTCACCATTAAATTTACGATGCCTTATGGAAAATATATTATAAAGAAATTAAAATAAGACTGTTAAGAGTTAGATTAAATTTCATAAGAAAGGTATCTAATTAATTTATAGGTACCTTTCTTATGAAATTTTATCAGAAGTGTACATAAAATACAATAATTTCATGTACATTTACTACATTTTACTGTGTTATTTGCATTTCCATTCACTTTATTATTAATTTTGATATTTCATTTATGGAAAAATGCCATAACTGAGATTAATATAAAAATAAGATCATATAAATTTCATAAGATGATACTGATACTTTTAGGTACCCTTCTCAGTTGAAATTGAAAAATAAAATTAACTTCTCCACAAATGTTTCACAAAAGTAAAGGCCTTCACAGCAGAGAACAATGCTTAACTCAAATAACACAATTGTATTCTGGTTGGTCTTCTGTATTTTATAATTAGAGCCCAATTATAAACACAAAATTATCTTTCTTAATTACTGCGGGTTTTCTGATTAGTCAAAATGATACAATTTACAACATGCTAAAAAAAGATCTATCTCATAAGGACACTTACAAAAGTGGATGTGGCTTTTAACTAATTTTATAATATTTTAAAAATTTAAACGTAAAAATCTATTATAATTAAAAAATAACAAATAATTGTATTTAGAGTTCATTTTTCATCGAAAAATGTTTTTGCTTTCAGAAAATATTGTCCATATTCATAAAAACAATTAAAAGCAAATAAAAGCAATTGAAATTAAATAATATATTTGTTTTATTGAGTTTTGTATGTTACAATTCAGGGATGATTTTCAGGTAGGGGGTCCGATTAAAAACAAAAAAACAACATGATTTGCATTCCTCAAAAGCAATTTGTGACCGACGGGGCAAAAGCAATTCATGATCGATGGGGCAAAAGAACTTTCCTGCAGTGAGCTGCCATTTCTTTCTGCAGTAGACTGGTTGCCAACCAAGGCTATAGGACTCGGCTATTTTGTCCTGCTATTCAATCCATAGCTGGAGAGAAAAGGGACAGATTCATACCTTTCCTAAGAGGATTTGTGCGTAAGTGAATATCACTAGTCCAACTGGAATTTGAACTCAGCTCTCCAATTTCTCATTATGAGCCATTATCCATTACACCACACATCACCACCAGTACAAGCATTGAAAAAAATGAAATGCTCAATTTAATAAAGAAAGCAAACAAACATAACAAAAAAACAGACAGAGATGATTGGTTGCAGTTGGTAACAAAAATTCTAGACAAATGAAAATCTTTTGCTTTGAAAATTGGTAAAAAAAAAAAATGTCATTTGAAAGAGAAATCAGAATTTGTTTTCTTTATTCTCCAGTTGACTTCATGATACATAAATGGTTAATTTTAGCAGAGCCAAAAAGCATTTACAAGTTCAGAAAGAGACTATAGCATCTATATATGATATTCTGATTTTTGCCAAAAGTAATTCATAAAATTTTCTAATGAGAAAATAAGAAAACAAACAAAAAATGTTATGTTAAAGTCAAAAAATGATTTAGTAATATAATTTATGAAGTAACTTCAAATCAATAGTGTTTTGCCTAATTTCTAGTTGACTGCTAAGAATATACCCACCACAAATTTATAGACTAATCCTACAGATGCATGCAGCGATTTCTTCCAAACCAATAAAAATGGACAACTCTTGGTCTTGTCACCTCTATACATTTTTGTCTTTCTTGCATTGAAGTCAGAACACTATTACCACTTGACTGCATCCCTTTTGCATGTGAACACAATTCTTACTTTGTGAATGTTTTCCCTTATTGCTGCAGCTTTGCTTAGCTTTGACTTGCATATATAGTTTGTTTAGTATCATTTTGCCATGTTCTTTTTTCCATTTTATTGTTTGAGAACTTTATCAATTCCACTTGTTAAGAATTTTGTCAATTACACTTACTATGGCCAATGACTCCACAAATATAAAATGTTAACAAGTAGAAACCATTTCCTTCAGATTTTAATTTTGAATTGTCTGACACACATAAGCCATCATTTATTAATTTTTAGCTTTTGAAGTAAGCGCTGTAGTAAATTTTCATATTTTGGAAAATAAAGGTTTTATATTACCATCACAAATGTTAATAAACTAATACCTAATAGCCATATATAAACTACCAATAATAAACAATTAACCAATCTGTGAGAGACATATACTACAAAAGTTAAAAACCCTTTAGATATACACACATACAATGACTGACATGGAACATTTTTCATTTATTTACTAGTTGTAAACTACTAATTGAAGATAATGTTTATTTTGAGATAATACCTTAAGTTTGGTCAAAATTCAGTCCATTGGTGGTGAAACTTGAGTGACCTTTTCAGGGTGCTGACCTATGTGGTGGTATATAGAGGCCAGACTACATAATTAGTTGTCAGAGGCTGTTTGAGAGGCATGCCATAAAAGCATTTTATAGACAGTAGGAGTTTGTCCCCACTATTACCCCCCCCTCGCCGCTATGACAACCTTTAATAATAAATAACGAAATATCTGTTTATATTATGAATATTATTATACATAATATTGAAGATATGAAAACCGAATATAATTCAGAATATTATGATATTATATAGATGAAGACAAATAGCTTCCTTTAAAGAGCTAACAAAAATAAAGAAAGAATAAAACACATTTAGTAGAACTGTTTTTGATCAACTAAAAAGCTCTATAAATTTCAATTCACTACCCTTTCACACAATGAAGATTTAAGCAGAAATCATTCATTTAAGCATCTTTTAATGAATAAAACAAACAAGGAATGGCTGTTAAGCCTTTTGGTGAGTTTCACATTTCTTCTTGTCAAATAAGTTATGTGAGGTTGAGTGGAAACTTATAAAAAGGAACTTACCCAAAGTCATGTCTGTTCTATTCAATAAAAACATGTTTAAATGAATAATGTAGACATAGATTTTCATGGCTAAAAGACACCAATCCAAATCAAACTTTTCCAGCCATCAGTATATTTTCCTTTGTGCTCGTCATCAAATAGGAGTAGATAGGCTTGCCTATCATTTGGTTCACCCTCCTCCCTGGTCTTTTGAAGTGGTTCATCCGTCATTTCCAGTTTCTTCTAAAGTCTTCTCATTCTTTTTCACTACCACTAGGCCCTTGCATCTTAGTGGCATTATCACCTTGTTTGGGGTGAATTGATAAAATAAATAAAAAACAATCAGCAAGTACATTTTATCCCTTCTCCATACAAGATTGTTCTTAGGTTACAAATTTCAAGACAAATGAATGTGTTTCAGCCTTCAAGTCTATAAACTAGTATTGGATGTAACACAAATCTTTTCAGAGAAAGAAAACTGATAGAGACATTAAATAAAAATAGAAACTGAAATTACTTCCCGACTAAAATGTAAAGAAGAAAAAAAAGCATGATAGATTAAGGTGAAAATGAAAAACAATTTAAGTTCAGTCAGCCATAATCTATTTCGTGACTTGATCTAGACAAGGGTAAACATGTGTTTCAGTTTCTTTCTAGTTTATATGTTCTAATTTCTTTCTTTCACTGAAAGAGCCTGAGCATGAGAACACCCACACCCGCACGGCCCATTTTGGCGATGGTTCAGCAGAAGCATTCATGATAAAGGCTTGAAATTTTATTAACATTCATGATTGTGAATTCATGAAAATGCTAACTTTAATATCCAGGAACTCATTTCAGCCATAAAGAATGTCCTAAAAGAAATTATAAAAGAGGAAAACAAAAACTTTATTTTCACAAGCTATGACGGTATTACACACTTAGTCGAGTCTCTCTCTCACACATATTGTTTGTGTGTGCGTACCTCCAAAGATTCACTATGCCCCCAAAAATGAATAAAAACAAAGTTTTATCGTCAAAATCTTTCTTAGGAGGAATGTCTAAAGGATTATTGATTATTAAATTATATATACATTTTTTTTTTTTTAATACTTTTTAGAATGCTCAAAATTTGGGTTAAAAGTCTTTGTGTCAATGTGTGACTACAGGAAATTTTAGCTTTTTTTTTTTTTGCAGTGAAAAAAAAAAAAAAAAAAAAAAACAAACAAACAAACAAACAAACAAAAAAAAGTGAATAATTGTTGAATTTTAATGAAACTTTCAGGAATTATTTACAAATTAATTATTTTACAAAGGTTTCTTTTTTGGAAAATCTTAGTAAAAACTTTTGTTTTTACATTTGTTACCCTCCACTTAACTTTATGAAATTATCTCGGAAATTCATTTTTGTACGGCTTATTAGTTATATGCAGAATTCCTTGGAGAATTTAAATCAATCAATTTTTTTTTTTTTTTTGTAAAACAGGACACCTAGTCATCGATTATTTGCTCTGAATTGTAAAATAAAAAAATGCAATAAAACTAAGACATTATTTAATTAGAAATGCTTTTAATTGCTTTTATGAATAAGATTTCTTTTTTTAAAATTTAATTAGAATAAAGTTTTAAATTTCTGTATTAATTTATACTGGTTAGATGATATTGTTATTAAGCAAAAAACTATATTTAATCATCATAAATGGAAAAGCTTACTACAATTCAGCAATCCCCCATATTTTAAAAAGATTTTTGAATTTTTGCAGGTGATGGGGTCATAGCCGTGTCGATTTTTGTCAATATGGACATCCATACATGACATTATCAAAAAATAAAAGCAATAACTATAATAAATTCAATGTCAAAGTACCTAAAATTCAACATTAGATTACAAAAAATATTTTCCTAAATTTTTAAGATTACTGGGTAGTTAATTATATTAAAAATGCAGTCACATTATATTCTTAAAGTAATTTTTACAGATATGACCACCATGGAAAAAAATTGCATAAACTTCCAGCTGTCAATCATGCTGTCAACACCTTAAATAAACACCTACCTGTGTTAAAAAAAATGGATTCCTGCAACATTTTAAACAAAAAGTAAATAATATTTGTTTCAGATGAGATTAATTAAACTTTAAATCAGCTCATATTCATCAAAGTTTCAGAAAAGTATATTTTATTTTTTTTTTTTTTTAGAGAATTACATTGTGCTGTCAGATGGCTAAAAATGGTACTAAAATCAGTGATGTTCACAGATTCCAAAACAAAAACATCTTCCAGTCAATTTTAATTAGTTTTGAAATAGAGCAAAGTATTTTGCCTATTGGAAATATTAGATTTAATCTATTGGCTTGAAATTAAAACCAAAATAAAACTTCAAGAAATATTTTTCACTTTTAAAAATTCATTTTAAACCTTACATATTGCATTCCTGTGCAGTACCTACATTAGAGCAAAGTCAATAAAACAGCCTACAAACAGAATTTGAATTTGGCTTGAACTGATAACTACTATGCCAATAACACACTATCTCTGCATAAAACACATGAAATGTATGATAAAAACATATGAAACATGAGAAAACAAACATAGGAAATATATTAAAAAAATAAAAGTGAGATATGGCAAGAGAAAAATAGAAAAGAGGGCTTAAGGAAGGATAACTGTAGTCAGAGAGACAGGGATGGAAATATGAGTTTTTAAAATAAAAAATTAAAAGATATGAACACTTAAAATCATAACTGACTAGCTGAAAAGCATTTAAACATGTTCCCAGTTGAACATAACAAAGAAAAATAAAAAAGGCTGGCTGCAACCCAAATCCAAAAGATATTAATGCCTCTCAACTAAACATCATCTCGTAAATACAGAAATACTAGAAAAGGCACTGATGATAAGTTTTTAATGATGAACACATGTCATCCCAAGACATTATTTTTTTTATTTTTCATTTTTGGTTTTACTTATATTAATTTCAATTTTTTCTTTCTTTTTCATAAAATAAAAAAATGCTACCTAGTTGTAGTCTATTGATAATTACAAATTTTATTTTGTAATATATATTTGTTGCTTTGATTTTCAATATTATATATAATACATTTTTGTTTTCTTCTTCTTTGTATAAAGGTGTATCATTGCCAAGGATATCCAAAGATAATAGAAAATAGTTTTATTGCCAGATGCTCAAGTTGTTAATGACATAAAGAGAATTTTGCTAAATACCACCCAAGGTTAACATGCCCCACTACGTCAAAATCAAGATTTGAAACAAACCTATCCAATTGAGCCTAGATAACGAGTGAGATAAGAGTCTTGGAATACAATCATTTACATCATTCTAGCAATAAAAATTGTGATACTCAATTTAGATTAGATACCACAAAAAAAAAAAAAAAAAAAAAAAGAAAAAAAAGATAACGATACCTAAAGTTTAAAACAAATTTTTAAAAATGAAACCTTTCTTGAAGCTTTTATTTTAGCCTTAATTTTAAGCTAATAGATTAAATTTAATATTTCCAATAAGCAAAATATTTTGCTGCATTTCGAAAACTAATTTAAATTGACTAGAATGAGATTTTTTTAGCCATCCTTCATCGCAATATAATTCTCTTTATTAATAAGTATTCCAAAAATAAAATATTTCTGAAACTGAGGAATATTAGCGGATTTAAAGTATAATTAATACTATTTGAAACAAATATCATTTACTTTCAAGTTTAAAATATTGATGCGTTGATAGCCTGATAACAGATCTAATGTTGTTCTAGTGAGACTTTATCTGTAATAATTGAAGAAAATGACATGAACACATTTTTTATATAATTTTTAAGTAATCATTAATTTCAAAAAATTAGGAAAACAATCTCAATAATCTAATGTTTTATCAAATTTTAGAAACGTTGACTTTAAATTTAAGATAGTCATTGTTCTTATTTTCTGATAATGTTATGAATGGTCACTGTACTTACAAGAATTGTCTTCCTTATAGATATAAAAAAAATTCAAAATCGTTTTTAAAATATTGGTTTGATGCTTTTTCATTTTAGATTACTAAATGTAGCTTTCACTTAATAATAAAAAAGGCTTTAATTAATACAGAATTTTAAAAGATTTAAAACTTAAAAAAAAAAAAATATAAACAATTCTTGTAAAAATTCATTATTCATTGAAAAAAATTTTATTAAAGGCAATACTGTCTTTAATATTTATAAAAGCAATTAATTAAAAGTTTTTCTAATTAAATAATGTTGTTTTATTGTATTTTTTTATTTTATGATTCAGAGCAGATTTTTGATAAATTGTGTTTCTGATTGCCAAAACAAATTGATGATTTAAATTCTCCAAGGAGAATTTCTGAACTTTTGAAGGGGTGTCGGTAATAACTCCAGTTCATTGATAAAATGATTTACTTCAGCTTTAATTAGGTACTTCCAAAATTTTCTAAAAAAATACTTAAAAAAGGCCTTAAACTTGATAAAAACAAAGTTTTATTATCAAAATGTTTGTTATTCAAAGGAAAGAACAAAGAATTGTTATTATTTTATTACATTTTTTTAATCCTTTCTACCATATTTTGGTTAAAAATCCAGTTTTTCTTATTCAGTGGCTGGGTCAAATATTAGTATAAGAAATTTCATGTCTTTTTGTGTTTAAATTACATTGTTTTAAAATTTAAAAAAAATAAAAAATAAAAAATAAATCAATTGTTGGATTTTAATTAAATTTTGAGAACTTATTCATAAATGGATGAAATTATGTGATTTTTTTTTTTTTTTTAAAGAAAATCAATCTTGGCAAAAATATTTTCTTTTACCTCTGTTACTGTAACTTAATTTCATGAAATTTTGATAAATTAAAATCTCAGGATCTTTGTATTTACATTGCTGTTCGATAAAAGTGACTCACCTGATTTTTTTTACTTAAAAATTTTTTCACCTATTATTTTTGGGGTCAAACTAATTTTTAATCTTACTAATATAAAGACCACTTCCTGACCACCTAGTAAAAAAAGCTTACTCACTCTAAGGTATTTTATTGATAATTATAATTTTGGATATAAATGAGATTAATGGAAAAATTCTGTGCAAAAAAAAGTGACTCACTTATTTCCTGCAACTAGTAATCAATAGAAACACAACCAAACAGCTTTAAATAAAGAATAATAGAGGTATAATTTATTTAGAATAGGTAATATAGTTTGAACTATTTAATAATCTATGGGTCCTCCTTTATTTTAAATAACCTTTTCAACCCTTTTTGCCATTGACTTGATTAGGTGCTGGCAAATCTCATCTCCAAGCATTAAATTCCATTCGGATATGAAATTCACAATCAAATCCTCTTTGTTGTTTAACTGCTTTCTCGAGAGCCTGTACTTTATAATGCTCCATAAGTTTTCTATGGGGTTGAAGTCAGGAGATTGGGGCCGCCATGTCATAACACTCACCTGCTTCTCATCAAAGTATTCCTTTATCAATTTTAATTTGTAACAGGAAGCATTATCCTGCATAAAAATGAGCTTGGTGGGGTCGATTTGCACCCTTTCAGCAGAAGGGAGCAGACAAGACTCTAAAATACTCTTGTACTACTCGCTCATTTTTTCAATAGGTTTTAAGAAACCAGTTCCATGAAAAGAAAAACATCCCCAGAACATTATACTGAACGGATGCTTGACAGTACTTACTGCTAAATTCGAAGAGCTTTCAAAGCTGCTTCTTCAGATTTTAGATCGCTTATTCTTTGAATTTAGCTCAACTTTCATTTCATCGGAGAAGAGAACATTTAGTAAAAAAAATCAGGTGAGTCGCTTTTATCAAACAGCACTGTATATTAGTTAAAAGCAGGACTCCTTGGAGGTACCTAATTAAAACTGAAGTAAATCATTTTATCAATGAAATGGTGTTCTAACCTACACCCCTTCAAAAGTTCAGATAATTTTAAATTCTTTAATATTGGACAGTTGATGTCTATAAAATGAAAACAAGACAAGGAGTTTCTTCTCTCAGAGTCAATGTTATAACTCTATAAACTTTAAATAATAATCATATTATGACAGTTATTCAAGTGTTAGAGACTTAACTAGTTATATTTTGATGATAATAGAACCATCAGAATCTACATGGTAATAATAAAAAAGAAAAATGAAGAAGGTGGCTGTTAAAGACTAAAATTTATTTTCTTAACACATTCAATACTACTGGATGTTAATGCTTTTGTTATTTTAACTGTTAGGTACCAAATAGTGTTAACATTCCCCCCCCTTTTAATTTGCACTTTGTTCACTGCACAATGCTATGACAAATGCTTGCTTTTTGTCAAATGTTTTTTTTTTTTTTTCCTGTGCAGAAAATCCCATTGATGTTTTATTCTATATATGTTATGCTAATTTTCAAGTAAAAATAAATTCTTTTCCTCTCCATCACAATTACTCACCTGGCCAATGAGCCTTGACAAAGTAGATATAAGCACAAAGAAAGTAATTCAGGTTCCTTAATTTCAATCTCTGCATTTCAATTCAGAAACAGAGGCACAGAGCAGCATCGTAGGAATTGATGATTTTGAGTTCTTAACCTTTTCTAGAAAGAACATTGTATATGGCAGTAAAAAAATTAGAAAACATACCATTTTGAATCAAATAAAAGATTCAGTTTCATATTCTGGATGAGACATGTGAGAAAGGTTGGATGATAATATTGTGAAAACTTTGATAAAATAAAAAAAAACAAAAAATTAAAAAAAAAAAACAAGGAAAATGATCAAAATGAATCAATGTATAATAGTCACAAAACCTTGTTTTAGAAACCCAGAAAAATAATTCCAGTATGTTTAATTTTGGACAAAGATGAGATGTGTAGTACATCATTCAGCTTGCTAAAAAAAATAAAAAAATAAAAATAAATTTATTCCTAAATAAGAAACAATACACACATGTGGGTGCATTTGGCAGCTGTCTTTCATACATGCATGTTTGATTAAAGAGGATACACAAAGAATTTTCTTTAGTTGACTTTTTTTTGTTTACATGTTAAAAAAAATATTGCATGTAGATCCAGTGAGTAAACATTATCCAAATCATTAAGTGTTTTTCAGCCATAATTAAGGCCATTATCAAAATCAAAGAAACTTTATCAATATTATTTGTTTTTCAGTTTTTGAATTCTGCACTTACTATTTGTACCTTTTGGTAACATTGTTACAAAAGAAATTCTGGGCTGGGTCAATTAAACAAATAGCACACACATATTTTTCCCTTTATGTTAATCGCATGGTTGAATCTACAAGCTTTTAATATACAGCCATAGACTCATTAAAAAATATAATAATCTTGGTATCAAATTCATAATTTCATATTTGCCAATTTACTTTAATAATAGAGATGATTGTATAAACTAAATTTGATAGGCCTTATCAAATAAGTTGCTAACAACAATGTTTATGAGTGGGTGTATAAGGATATTCAAATATTTCTTTCAATATGATAGCATTCTTCTTCCATAGAAATTCCAGAAAGTTACTAGTGAACAACAATAAAAAGCCTAAAAAATGTTTATTCCAGTAGCTATTGCTTTAAAGAATTATTAGAATATAATTTTTTTTTTTTTTTTTTTTCTCAACAGGTTTGACAGCATACATGACATCCATATGAAAGTCTCAATCTGATGTGGCTATTTGAAAACATGGCTCATGTTTTTAGGCTAATGTTTTGGTTTTGTAGCAACTTGTGGTGCTGGGCAGAACAACTCCTAACACAGCCTATTCAATGTTCAATTTCCTTATCTCCTCATTTAGAAAATGAATCGATACACATAATTAAGAATCAGACCTTTCTAAGATAACTACAAAGATTTAAGTAAAACAATAGTTTAATGGTGACAGAAGGAATCATTAATAACATATATATATATATATATATATATATATATATATATGTGTGTGTATGTATGTGTGATTTTATTATGCAAGATAATGTTTTAACTTCACAATAAAATTGATATGAACCAACCAACACTGGTAAAATATTCAGAATATATTTATATATTGGATAAATATATTATGCCATTTTCAGCTGATATGTTTGTATTAGAAATATTTACAGTAATTTGGTGGTGTGAGATTTTATTATGCAACTCTAGTTTTGTTCATGTTGTAATGTTGCCAAATGATAAACACAATGTTGGAAAAGACATTAAAAAAGTTGCACAATAATCAGAGAACAATCAAAAAGAGAAATTGAAAATATTAGAAATAACAAGAAAAAAATGTCTTTAAGAACGTTACAAAAAGAGATTTGAGAAAAATTAAAAGGGTAAGCAAAGAAATGGGACTGAGCTATAAGAAAATATTTGAAGAAATTGGTGGTGTTGTGATTGTAAACAGACAGAAAAGATGCAGAATATTAAGAACATTGGCTAAAATTGATTGATTGTTTTGTTACAGCTTAACCATTTGCAGGTTATTTAAAGCCAGAATTTTAGAATGGGAGAATTTTTTGGACGATAACAATGATTTAATTACACAAGTCTTACTAATTAACCCATAGCTGGAGGAGAGAAGAGGTGGATTCATACCTTTCCCAAGGGTATTTGTACACAAGTGAATATAATTAACCCAACTGGAATTGGAACTCAACTCTCTGATTTCCAATTCCAAGCCATTATCATCACACCATCTGCACCTCCAAGATTACAGTACCTGTTATTGTCAAGCAGTAACCCATCTAAATACTGAACAGGCTTGATATTGCTTAACTTTGATGATCATACAAGAACCAGTGTTTCAACATGATATGGCTGTAAGTCCATTGGCTAAAAGACATGAAGGCAACCAAACTACCACTTAAGTAAACATGACACAATGAAACAACTAAGTTGGGTAAATAAGTTGATGGAATGGAAACTGATTTTCAGCAGTAATTTTTAATGATTAATATAGAGCTACAGTGGATGAACCTGATGGCTGAGCTAAAGTTGGAAAATCATAAAATAATAGTTTTGAATGAGACTTGAACCCATATCACTATTTTATAGAGATGTTGCCTTAACCAATTTCTGAAAATGTATATTCAAGCAGGGTTCACATATGTCGTCCGTCACAATTTTTTTCTTTCAATTGTTCTGTGCTCTACCACTGACTATATAAATGAAATATTTCCATATATCTTAACTAATTTTGCTTCATTTATTTTTGTAGAAACAAAAGATGAAGGGAAAATACTCCATCTTACAATGACAAAAAAACACTGATTACAAGCTGCTTATGAAACACATGCATAAAATAATAAATTGTATTTTTAAATAATAAACTAAAAATATAACTATCAGTGAACACTATTGCTACTTGAAAAATTAATTATCATTGAAGTAGCTTTTTACTGAGGATGTTTCTGCATGGTACTGTGTAAGACAATATAATGGTATACTACTACTACATCTATTTTGGCAGGGAGCAAGATCATCTCGGTCTTAATGATACCCAAGATGACCTCTATTTATGTTACAACATTTGCTATCCTCCACAACCATTATGTTTCTATTCATATTTCCAAAACTTGCATAATTTGATTAATGATAAGCCACTATTGAACTTGCTTCAAGAAACCCAGTGAGAGTTTATACCCAATTGTATCTGCAAACAGTATTTTGTATTGCATATATTTTATGAGTTGTGTATATTCTCTGAGGTAGACATAAATCTTGCCAAGTGCTTTAGATGTTTTTCATTAGAATTCTACACCAATAAGAAATATATTATCCAAAATATATCTCAGCCAATGAAGTCATTTGAAATTGCATTGTGTCAACATTCAATGGGGTAGGAAATGAAAATAATCACTAATTTTCAGTTTGTACATAGGCAGCTTTTAGTGTTAATCACTAGAGTTTGCAAGAAAATAAAAGTTCATTGAGCTGTAGGATTTTCAAGCATTTTAACAGTATTGAATGCAAATTAGTTATTTTATGTAATTGGTAAATTTACTAAAGTCTATATTTATTTTATTTTTTATCTTTATAAATGAATGAATGTTTTGTTGATAGCTTTTATATTTAGATTGTTATATTTTTTTTAACAGTTTCACCACATGCAAGGCAAAAAAGCCTGATTGACATTGCATTTAAATTTATGAAGATTAAAGTTGGTTAGAAAGCATGGGGCCAGAAGGGAGTTCCACAAGCAAGAATTGCAAGAAAACTGTTAGCATAGAATTTACAGTTACATCTAGCAAGCCAAAGTCTAAATGAAATCTCAATGCCAGTCTAGTACTGCACTTAAATTCAAAAAGTCTAAGTACCATAGCAAAGAGCTCATCCAAACAATTACCATGAAAGTATTTATAGAAAAAAAAAACAAAAAAAAAAAACAGAGAAGCAACCTAATGGCAGTAGGAAAATGACTGAAACCAAGCCATACCAACTTTCTTACCAGCTGACCTAGCAATGGATTCAATTCAAATAAAGTCATTTTCCTTCCTGAAAGTGGTTAACTTAGCATTTAAATCATAATTAGGAAGTAAAAATTGCATAAAGGTAAGTATTTCTTTAATAATATATTTTGCAAATGTAAATTCATTTCTGAAATTATTTTTTTTAAAGTTTTATTTATAAAATTCTTTTTATTTTGATTTATTTGTTTACATAAGTCCAACACAATTACAACATGAAGGGCCACATTGACTACAGAAAACTTGCCAAGGGTTGCAAGAGTAATTTTTTAGAGTAGATTAATCAGTATCAGTGAGATAGTCTATTATCAACACTGTGTCATCTTCATATCTCATGTTGTGGCTGCCAACAATGAATCCTGGTTGGACTTCTAATTCTCTCAGAATTGCCTCACTGTATAGGCTAAATAAGTTTGGTAAAGAGACATCCTTGTTGTACACCTCCTTTCTATTTTTGTATATTTATCAAATTCATTTTCTAACCGTATGCAGGTGGTTTGCTGCCATTATAGGTTCTGGATTATTTTAACATATTTCCCAAATATATCCTGCTCACCTAGCAGTTCCAACAGTTCTTTGTGACACTTTATCAAACATTTTTATATAATCCACTAGCAGTAGAGCCCGGCGTTGCCCGGGGATGTAACAGTCAGAGATAGATCAAGTATCGACCATCATAAAGATGGAAAAATAAAATTGACAGAGATTATTGTTTAGGGTTGACGGACACGCATGTCTTAATTATTTTTTTTTTTGTTTTGTTTTTTTTACGAATTGGTCAAACCCAAACTCAAACATTGTTTTCAATCGTTATGAGTCTACCGATTGAATAGAATTTTAATATATGCAATTGTCTTGTAAATGGAATTTTTAAAGCATTCTGAATGTAAAAATAAAGAAAAAAGTGTGCAAGACAATAAGAAACACTACCTGCCAAAAAAAATGTAGGAAATCCAATCCCATATATAAATGAACACACACACACACACACACACATACATACACAAACAACCTGGGTTTTATAATAAGTATAACTCGATATGAGTTGTCCTTCTTTCATTCCACGAAAGCGATGCCTCTTAATCGTGTTTTCAAATTGATTTCGTGCAATATAAATTGTGTTTTTCCAATTTTTGGCGCTGTCAGAACCACCTCAAGGTAATTTTACGTAGTCCTGTGAAGTTTTGTTGAAATCAGTTGAAAAATGTAGGAAATCTGATCCAATATATAAATGTACAGACACACACACACACACACACATACATACACACACACAACCTAGGTTTTATAATAAGTATGATAAAACATCCTTTTGCATTTGCATTGCTCTTTCTGATATAATTCAGAACATAAATATTACATTCCTTGTTCCAGTGTCTTTAATGAAACGGAATTGTTTTTGTCCTATTTCAGGTCTAATATTTCAGGTCTGTAGTTCATTTAACAACTATCATACATATGTTATTTATCTGACTCTCCACCCATTTCTTCATTTCAACATCATAAAGAGTATAATGTATATTGCATATTGTACATAATGGTGTTACTATTTGTTATCCAAAATAGTGAACAAATGTCTATATTCAAGCTATTTTTTTTTTTATATTTAGTCTTTGGAACAGAATAAAACTAAAAAGAAAAAAATGTTCTTCCATTTTTTGAGGTGAAAACAAAAGTGCTAGTAGAGGTAGAAGTTAATTATTTTTTGCGTGTATGGCTAAAAGGTTAAGACTACTTCATAAAGTCATAATAAGCTAGACTTAGAATGAGTATGAAATACATAGTTGCATTTTTCCTTTAAGTATGCAAACAGCAGGTTGGTAAGCTTTCAACGTTTTAGATGGCTTCTTAAAATAAATAACCCTCCAAAGAAATATGTTACAAAATCAAAGAAAATACAAACAAAAATTAGGCATTGAAGATTTTGCAAGTATGTGAAAGAATTCTTGACATGAGCATTGTCAATCTTAATTTTATTCTCCCATTTGTGAACACTCCATCATATAAGCATAACACTTGAACAATAAACAGACTTCAGATGTGTGCACGTGTCTCGAGAGGAAACTGGATAGCCAGGATTGTTTTTCTGCTCCTGGTGGCATGCAAAAAATTGTCCCTGTCACCAAAACATTTCTAATATAGATGAAGTAAGGTATATCAGCCAAACTGATGCTTACGCAAGAGGAACCCATTAAGAAAGAAAGAAAGAAGCCGCTATTACACTGTGTATTCAAGGTAAAGCAAAATATTGAACTTCTGCAACATATGTTTTAACAGCAATACAAGAAGTTGCACTAAGTTCTCATCAGAATTTCTTTTGGAAAGATAACAGTTGATTGTTTTTTTTTATGACTTATCAACCCCTTGTGGGTTATTTAAAGCCAAAATATTTTGGATTATAAGAATAATTCTTTTTTTGCAAGTAAATATTACATTAAGAATTTTTTTTGGAAATAACAATGATTTTTTTTCCAGATACAAGTCCCACTATTTAATCCTTAGATAAAGGGAGAAGAACAGGATTCCTATCTTTCCCAAAGTTATTTGCATGTAAGTGAATGTAAGGAACTCAACTAAAATTCAATCTCGAAACTGTTTTCTCATTCCGATCCGCTATCAATTACACCACCCACACATCGATCTAACAATGTGGGTTCTAATATGTAGCCTTTTATAACAGTATCAAATGACATCAATACCTTTCTCTATCAATACTAATTATTTTATAATTAAAATACATCCCTTTGTGACATCACAAATATAAAAACAAAACCCTTTCAGAATAGCACTGCAATTTAGGGAACATAAATTACTTGGTTATTTATTTTAGTCACAAAATGTAATACAAACCCTAGTCAGTACACAAATAATCAGCAATGCCTTACATCATTGCCAACTAAGACTGTTTTTACATTTACATAAATAGTGAAGTAATCATTATAAGTCATATGGTTAATTAAAATAAGTGCTGCATAATTTGTTGTGATATTGGTTGTGGCTTAAGGCATTCCAAAATACTTCACTTCAAGTCTTGTCTAGTAGAATTTTAATTCTATCATTTTCATTTCCTTCTCATACGTTGATCTGTAGAAGAAGAGATCCAAAACAGGATGATAGATTTATATTCATATGTACTCTGATTGCATTTTAAATAAACACCAATCATTGGTGTCCAAGGTACCAATTCATAGCTTTTGAATAATTAGCCTATTTTCAAGGACGCATGACAAACCTTTTACATGGAACAATTTATGTTATTTACCCATAAGAGACAATTTGCTCTGTCCACACAGCAGAATAATAAATGGCACACCCAACTACTCTCCAGGCTGGACAGTGCAAAATGTTCCCTCCAACCTGTGCCAAACAAAACAAAATACTTTGCAGACACCAACTTCTTTCCTTAAAAATTATTTATGAATAAGAACATGCTATTATATCACAGCCATTACATTATGAAATTATTCATGAAAAAATTATATTAAGTCACCTGAACAATGAAGGCATGTAATCTTGTAACCTCCTTACTAATTACATATAGTTCTAAAAACATGTATTTGTTGAATTCCTGATGTCATGGTCAAAAATGTGGATTTATGCGAGTCTTAAATTACACTACCCACTAAAAATATTTAAGTTATAACACTTTATTCACATTATTTACAATTTTGTGACTAATGTCCTCCTCATTGTTGTTACTGTCACAAATTCAGGTAACCTTTAAATTTTGAACTGAATCCTTTATTTAATCTACAAGGATTGAGTGTTCCCATTCTGATTTCTATGAGATCAATAGTAAAAACTCTTGAAATGACGACTTCTCTCAAAATTATAGAAAGTATCTTTACAGTCGGATTTCTTTTCTGATTGCTGGTGTTACTAGGATTATGAAACAAATTATGAAGGTGTTAGAGGTTAAGTTACTAAAAAAGAAGAATTTCATTATATTTTAAATGCATCAATACAGCAAGGACGTACACTGTACAATGTCAAGATTTCAAAAATTTTACATACCTCCAAATAAGTGCTAGATGTCTTTTAAAATTCCTGGAAAATACAAAATATAAAAATAGGTAAGTATAAATATTGAAAAAAGCCTCTTATCTGTTTATAACATTTTAAATAAACAATATAGTGCATACCAAATATACATATCCATATTTTAAGATAGTAAACATGGTAGGAAAAGAAAAAAAAAAGAAAAATAATATATATATATATATATATATATATATATATATATATATATACACACACACCAAATTGTTTGAAAGGAGTCAATCATTACACTATCATTATTTCCTGCATGTGTAAAGGGAGGGTAGACAAGAAAGATTAATATTCAGGACGTATGTTAACTAACAACACAACCCACACAAAATGCCTTCCACCGACCACCCAATGGTTACTGCATGTTGCATTTCAATCACATAAGTGTGCACCGAAAACTGGGGAAGGGCATGATACAGGTTTACATGGTAATACAATGAAAGACAAAGGCCATCCCAAAAAGTTAGAATGCAAACCCTGTTTCCTAAATTATATGTAGATGTTTTATTTGAGATTTCATCTGATTATCCAGGTGGTTTGGTAGGTGATACTGGGACAACTTCTACGTCAGCTCTTTTACCAACTCTTCATCCATCTATTCATCTTAACATGGTGGCTGGCAATACAAATGGAGGCTTCAGAAAGACGAAAGACATATTCGTTGTCTGTCAAGGGCAGACCAGAACCTGGATATACCCTATTTCCGGTTTTGTTGCAACTTCATCTCCAAAAATCCTTCATCCAACCTTTTCCTTCCCATTCACCTTCATTAAAGTGGATGCTACTTAGAAGAGCAAACTTCAAAAGGAACCTTCCACTGGCCTATCAAACAGAAACACTTAAGATCAAGATAAAACTAGCTCTTCCCTTTCTACGTGGGTGTCCATAGTATCATATTGAATTTTTTCCAACAATAAACTTACTTATACTGACAAGAATCTTTGATAATCAAATCTAGAACTATCTATAAAAGATGGAACTACCATCCAAATAAATTATATTCTTTAAGGTCAAAGAATTCACTGATCAAGAAAAAAAAAATGTTCCTTATATAATAGCTAAAATATATCCACAAAAATGCACAAATAAAGTAATTGTTATAAATGATGCCTAATAAGATTTTTCATGATTCTACCATATTCATAGTGAACATTTTTTTTTTTTTGCATATTCAATCTTTTCATCATATTTCAAAATGTCATTTCCAGCTTCAAAAATTGTCTAGAAAATCTGTTTTTTGTTTTTGTTTTTTACAGCATATCTCTTATTTAAATCTAAAACATTTTAGATTGAAAGAGTTATTTTATTTATTTATTTGCAAGTGACTATTGCATTAAGAATTTTTTGAGAAAAACAATGCATTTTCCAGATACAAGTCTATTTAACCCATAGCTAGAGGGAGGAAATGGATTCATATCTTTCACAAGGTTATTTGTATATAAGTGAATGGAACAAAGCCAACTGGAATTCAAACTCTGCTCTCAGATTTCTCATTCCCAGCCGCTATTCATTATACCACCCACACTTTCATAGAACACTATGAAACATGTCAAGTGTTACTTTATATTTTATAAGAAGGATGCAACAAAACATTGAAATATTTTTTAAACCCAATATACCACTTTCTTCTTACTCAAATACTCATGAAAAAACAAGCCAGTTCTGCAGAGTTACTTTAATCATTGAGCAATATCAGTTAGGCAGTGGCGAAAAATTAATACCTTCAAGCATTTTCAGTGTGAATAAAAATAATAAGAGAAAACCTACTATGTCTTCAATCATTTCTTTAGATTTAAACTAATAACAAAACGTGAAATCCTAAGTTACTTCCTTCAGATCTTTCATCGCTGTTATGTCAAGCAAGTTCTTTCTATTTGCCATTTGTGGAGTTTCTCATTTTCTCAAAGATAGAAATAGAAGAAAGCCATCAAACACTTTTTACCTATCTAATGAAAACAACACAATTCATCTATCTCCCACCAACCCAACCACCAAACACATGTTTACACAATTCACTATTTTCAGCCTAACTACCACTCCTAACAATCTCATGCAAAAAAAATGATGCCAAACTTTCTTTCAAGAATGAAGGATTTCTTGTCAAAAAGATTGTTAATTGTTTACCCCAAAACAGCTCTTCCTTCACTTCAAAGATTAGAGTGAGGAATTTTGGTCTTACAGAAAGAGTAACACAAATGGTTATCAGAAGAGAGAAAAGAGAAAATGGTACCAAGAAATTGCATCAACTATTATTGAAGTTATTATTATTAACAGAAAACAGTATAACCATATCAATTTTCAAGCTGCACTTTTTGCCACATTTAGATTAGGAAAAAAAAAATCTATTTTATAACTTTTTTTTCTATCATAAAATAATTGAACAAATTAATAAAAATTTTAATTTACAGACATAACTGAGATTTAGCATCTAATTATTATGAGTTCAATCTCTGGGCTGGGCAGTGTGTACTTGGACTCAGTAGAAACAGGGTGAGCAATAACTGAGCAGTACTAAAAATAAGAACTAGATGAGATATCCCTAGTCATAGGCAGTGGGCAAGAACAGTCTACTCTCATAGATAAAATAAAGGGTTCAGTTCAGATTTCCCTGTAATTTGCCTGGATTGACATACACCTAATGAAAGCTGAAGGGCACAATGACTGAAATGTGATAACAAGAGGAAACAATGGTCCACGTGTAAATAGCATAAATAATCTTAAGCTTCATTGATGAATGTTTTTATTTAAGAATCTTCAAAATTATTCAAATATCAATAACAGAAAGCAACAATACTTTTTAATGTCTATCTGTTATAATTCTCTGTTAAGCTTTCATAGACTGCCTTAATATACATATCATTGTCCTATTCTAGCAGTAACATTTGTTTTAATTCTTTATCACTGACTATTCCTTTCCACATTTCTATAATTTTTTTTCTTTTTGTGACATTAATCTTAATGAATTATTTATCATTATGTTCCATCCATCTTTCAGGTAACTTAATAAAATGAGTTGAGAGAATAGAATTAGCTTAAGCAAAGAACTGCTCCATGTAACTTTTGTAGTCTTCCAGAGACTGCAAGAAAAAATAATAAATAAAGAAGACCGACATCTGCTGGCTAGCTTTCATAACCTAATTAGTAAGATGCTGTCTCTTGTGAGTCAGTCTCCCAAGGATAAAGGGATACAAGTTTAAATCTCATTAGAAGCTTGTTCTTTATTTATAAATCTCACAGTTGTAGAATAAGTATTAAAAAAAAAAAAAAAAAAAAAAAAGAGAACTGAACTTTGTGATAAAAAGCAACAATAAGATGAAAGAAAAAACAAACGGCATCTCATATAATCATCCACTTCATGTTTTAGTACTGTAAATAAATCCTTATTGGAATCTAAAAGATTATGTGCTGAATGATGGCACCATATGTGCAGTTAAAATTAAAGCTGATTCATTCTGCACAAATGTAAACAAATGGCAGATATTTTTTAAGAAATGTCCTTAATTTCAAAGCTTCAAATTAATGGCCATGTTGTAAGCTTGAATTTTTAAAATAGATCTTAAGGATCATTTAATAGATAAAGAGTAACGTTTAATAACTTCAGAGGTTAAAATACATAATGCTAGAAATTGTGAAAATGGTCAGCTTGTATCATTGAATGGTGAAGAATTTTATTGATCTGGAATGACTCCAATGCCAGTTTGATTAGGGAAAGTTGAGAATTTTATCTCACCAATCTCTATACTGTAGCAAGAGAGAAGTTTTTTAAAAAAAAAAAAAAAAAAAAAGAAAGAAATGTCCATGTTTGTAGAGTTATGAAATTTTTAGGCAATGCAAGATTAAGAAAGTGTCAAAAAGCATAAGCCATCACAACCTAAATCAAGTTGCAAAACATACAAGTGATCACTAGTCTTTATTTAACGGAAAAAAAAAAAAAAAGACATCCATAAGAATAATCAAATGAAATGAACAAAACAAATCTTTTTTTCATTCATTCTTTTCATTGAATGCTGTGCAACCTTTGATAAGCTAGATACATAGAACAAAGGCTGAGTGGCTTCTGGCGAAAAATGCTCTCACAGGTTGGGATGTCAATAATATGAAGGTGGGCCTATAGTAAGATGAAAGCAGTATTAATATGA
This sequence comes from Acanthosepion pharaonis, assembly GCA_903632075.3. Taxonomy (NCBI): domain Eukaryota; kingdom Metazoa; phylum Mollusca; class Cephalopoda; order Sepiida; family Sepiidae; genus Acanthosepion; species Acanthosepion pharaonis. Next base: position 982,728 of record CAHIKZ030002633.1, read on the forward strand.
CAGCTCAAACTTTTTCTTTCTTTTTTTTTAAGGCAAACATGGAACCATGGCTCAAGAAGAAGCCAAATGCTTTCAGAAAGATGTTTATGGATTACAACAGTCCATCAAATTCAGTGAAGAAAACTGACATTTGTTTGATAAAGTGACTGCATTGTTTGCCCAACCTTAACCCAATGAGAAATTTGCAAAACATTTTGAAGATATGTATGGCAATATACCAGCAAGGATTAAACTTGGCATGCTATTCACGATGCAGAACAATTTGCTTCATATGAAGAAATACAACAGCTCATAAAAATCAATGGATGAAGGACTTCTAAAACTAGTTTCAGAGAATACATTTCATATTGATGTTGCCTTTATATTTTTGTCATCATTAATTTCTTTTTTTTTTCAAAATATGCCTTTGTAAACTTTGTGCATACTCTATAATTATAAATTTGTATGATGTTTCAGTAACAATAGCTAATGTGAAACTTGAAAAATCTGATAAAAACTGTTGCCACATCATAAGAGTAACATGTATAAATTATAATAGACTATATATGTGAAATAATCAGTATACTAATAGTGCTAATATTTCCATGAAATCCTTCACTAATTTTCTAAAAACTAATAAAAATTCAATGGCTAATAATGTAAGACACTGTGTAATCAAAAATGAATTGTAACGACAATGCTTTATTTTAAAAATTAGATAACAGGCAACCTTAACTTTTTTACCTAATCCGAGCCAATTTATTTTTAACAATTTTAAACAAATATTATTTAAATGAAATAACTGCCAACTTATAATAATGACTAGTAGATAAATTTGTAGGGTACAAAGACAAAACATGAAAATAAAAACAAGGAATAGTCCAAAGAAAACTGATATAATTATTAAAACATTCATCAAATAAAATCCTGGCAAAAGTCATTCATGTGCAAAAGTCAAAATATCCAATTAATTTTTCAAAAGATCATTAAAAAAAAAAAAATAAAAATTTAATGTTACATAAAATTATGAAAAAATAATTCTGCAAAGTAATTTGTTTGTATATTCAAATATGTCAAGATATAATTTAGGGATACAAATATTTACAAAAATCATAAAATAAATTGGTATAAAATTTTCTTTAATACTTTAATTTAAAAGAACAGAAAACTTCAATAGAATTTATTAGGGATGGAAAAGAAAGGGAATATTCATTTTCAAATATTTTAATAATTGGTTTTTGATTAGCACTAAATATTAAGATTTCCATTTCTGGTTCTCCTATATGGCTGTGAATGCTGGACAATCCCCTCACAAATGAAGAAAGAACTTATGGTAAAAGAATTGTGGTTTTAGAGAAAGATGCTGAGAATATCATGAACGGAACATGTTAATAACAAAAATTTTTTAAGGATAATAGAAATAAAAAGACAAAGCAACAAGTGAAATTTCTAGGACATATGATGGGGTTTGGGGGAATTTGATACTCACACAACATATTGAAGGAAGAGGGACAGAGGAAAAGCAGCAAATACCTAATGAGCTTGTACAAATGGTTGGCAGAACTGGGGTTAGGAGAGATAGCAGAAAAACACAACTTAATAAGATTTACAAAGGACAGGAAGTTGCGGAAAGCCACAATTGCCCACAATTTAAAGCAACATGGCACATAGTAGAAGAGTTCATATGGTTGTTATTAAAAAAGAATTAAATCTGATTTCTTGTACTATGGCATTTCGGTAAATGAGTACATGCCCGGCAAAGACTCTACAGCTTCTTTATATAATAATAAATTCTTGGAAATATAAAATTTAAACTAAAAACTGCTACAATAAATTGAAAACATTTTCATACTATATCAGCCAAAAACAACTTTCCTCCTATTCCTGTTACCCTGATCTAATTATAGCTGTGTACTATTAGCCAATATGAATCAATTCTTCAAATCCCAACTGAATTAGCTCTTTAAAATATAAAGATATATTAAAAAAGCATTTTCTCTGCAAAATGTAGGGTATAACAGTAAACATAAAAAAGTTATTAAAAGATAAATTAAAGCCGTATTAAAAAAATAAAATATAAATTTACAATTAAAATAAACCCTTTATATATTAAAATAATTAAATAAAAATTTCTATTAAACGAGAGGAAAAAAAAAAAATCACGTGAATCAAAAACATAAGAGAGACAATAAATATTAACTAGAATCTGAGGTAACACAGCTCCAAGGGACATTACCAAGACTAGAAAAACAAAGAAAGTTATTTCCCTTGATTAATATTTCGTGAGATGTGATTTACTTTCATATCTCGGTATTTACGAGACCTCCCAAAAAAAGCAGGATGTGGCACAAGGCCGGTTTTTAATATGGGGCTTTCCGAGCGCGGGCGCTCGGACAAAAATTCCGCTTACACATCGCATAGATGGGGTCAGGCAGCAGTCTACCTCCCCAGAGTTAAAAATATCTCAATTCAACAAACTAATTTTCCCATCGAACAACTTTTGAATTTTTTTTTTCTTAAAGGCAAACTAATGAAGGTTTTATTTTAAAGCCAGTCAAATCATTGTCACATTTTAAATATTTTTTTTAAGTTAAAAATTGTCTCTTAAACTAACAAAAGTGTTGTTCCATCATAATTAAAAAGCCCTTGGTAATTTTTCAAAATCATTTGTAATTTTAAAGATTAATACAGTAAAAACTGTAAAATAAACGGAGTTATTGAATCTGAAAAATTAGTTAACAAGTAGGTACCTCCACTTTTTCGTGGAAAACAGCATAGCCGAGCGTAATGAAAAAGGCCACAAACTTAATAAAAATAAAGTTTTATCGTCAACATGTTTATGTTATTTAAGATGAAAGACCAAAGTATTTTTTGAAATTTTTTAATTTAATCCTTTCTAACACGTTCGAAATTTTGGTTAAAATCTTGTTTTGTTTACGTCATCGGGGTGGCATAATTACATTGGTTTTTTGCGCTTTTTCCTTTGAAAACACATTGATTTGGAAATTCTTGTAAAAATGAAATAATTGTCCGATTTTAATGAAATTTTCAGGTCTTATTCACAATTGTGAATAAGACCTGAAAATTTCATTAAAATCGGACAATTAAAATCGGAAATTATTTCTGATTTTTTTTTTTTTTAAAGAAAATTTTGGTAAAAAAATTTTTTTTTCAAACATGTTACTCCCCGACTTAATTTCATGAAATTTCGCAAAAACCTATTTCCTGACTTTTTATTATTATTATTATTATTATTATTATTATTCATTAGAAATAGGACTCCTTGGAGAATGTAAATCACGTAATTTTTTTTTTTTTCTTTTCAAAGTTGCACTATTCTAACTGAAAATCTGCTCTGAATTGAAAAATAATGAATGCAATATATGGCATTATTTAATTAGAAAAGCTTTTAATTGCTTTTGTAAATAATTTATATTAAGAACACTATTGTCTGAAGAAATAAAAATTTTCCAATGAATAATGAATTTTTACATGAATTTTTCCATTTTTTTTGTTTTTTAATTATAATAATTTATAATAGCTTAAAATCGTGTAAAATTCTGTATTGGGCTATTTCCTGAATGTGATATAGTAATTAAGTGGAAATGAAATTTACAAATCCAAAATTGAAAAGATTAATAAACATAGTTACACTATTCTATTTTTAAAATAACTTTTTTTGTTTTTTTTTTTTTTTTACTTAATTTGTTCCATTTTTTCATCTATGAAAGGCTAAATGTCACATTATTATGAAAAGGTCACGTGATCTAAGAGCTTTGTCTCTTTACAAAGAAATTAATTTAAGAAAATTTTATAGTATTTAAAAAAAAATTTTATTTTTGCAGAAAGCATCTTCAAAACGTATATAAAAGTCAATAAATTATTAGATAATTGCAGAAAATATATTCATTTGTAAAAATTACCAGGTAGTTAAAAAACAAAAAAATGCATTTACTTAGATTTCGTAAATTTTATATCAATCCTAGTTAGCCATACTAGCTGTCATTGCTTCGTCACTCAATCGTTTGTCAATCATTGCCTCAGATAAACAGGAAAAATCAATAACAAATGGTTGCATATTACTTTTTTATCCTATATGCAACTAATATTTATTTCAAATCAGATTAATTTAACTTTAAATTTTCTAATTTTACTCATAACATGTCAAGAATATTTTTTTTTTTTTTTTTGGTAAGTTTTAAAATTTCTTAAAATTAAGAAAAAGGCCGCTTTTAAGAAAATTTTAAAAAAATCAAAATTAAATTTGACATTCCAATCTATATAATTTCTTTCTAAAATACACTAGAATATTTTACTTACTTTAGCTTTCAAAACTAAAATGAAATCTTCAAGAATATTTTTTCATTTTGAAAAATTCATTCTATATCTTAGGTATTGAAAAGTGGAGGTACCTACATTTAAGCCTCTTTCTAGGAAAAATTTACATTATAAATTTAATAGAATACCAAAGAACACTGTGCAGTTTTATGGAAACTATAAAGCTAAAACAATATTCTAACAACAGCAATGATTCTTTTTAGATACTAAAGTACCATACTTTTTAAATATTTTAGTTTTACCAACAAATTAGAAAGTGTGTTCCATATGTTGTAGACCTTACAACAGATGGTTTAAAAATGGCATGTCTCTTCAGGAGATAGAATCTGTGGAGAGTTATGATTACCTGTTTTCTTTATTTGCTGAATAACCAGGACTTCTTGAAAAAGATAGTAGAGTGGATTTTCCATTACCATGTTTACAATTTGGAATTCAATGTTTTCTTTCTCCCAGACTGGCTGCTACTTAAAACTCAAGAGCCCAGTCTACCCTACTATCCAATCTATAGCTATGTGGAGGAAAGATGGATTCATTCTTTTCCAAAGGTCATTTGTGTGAAAGCAAATTCAACAAACAAGGTAGAAATTTGAACTCTACTCACCAATTTCACTCTGTACCAATGACCATTATCATATATATATATATATATATATATATATATATATATATATATATATATAGTGAACTTATAAAGGAGAGCTTTCTCTTTTCTGCAGCTTACTCTTGATAGGGAAGTTACTTGACAGATTTTATGCCAGCAGCCCGTTTCACACTGACAGTGGCTGAATATTCAGATAAGGATCTTTTACAAGGATTCCTTGTATTCCTTCAGTGGATCTCCACTTCTCTATCAGCCAGGGTCTAGTTCTCTGAATAGGAAGGTCTTTGAAGGCCTTCCATCATTATTACATAGTCAAAACAACCACATTTGAGTCTATACACAAACACATATTTCCTCAAATTGGCATAGTCATACTCAAGTACATATTGAGTAAAATTTACCTAATTTGATATATGGCCACAATAATGAAAATAGAACTCACAAACAATGGTCAGAAGACAAGCTGGGCAACCATTGTTCAACTGCTAAGGCCCCAGAATTATGAGTATCAAGTAAAAAGACAGGATACCTTATTCAAGCCCCCCCCCCCCCCCAATACATATAAGAATATATACAGCTTTAATAATGATCTTAAAAAGCATATACAGTTAAAAAAACAATATTTGGTGGGATGGAAAAGGAATCAATAGCTGATTAAAATTTTAAAAGTAAAAGAAACTGTTCTTAATACCATTCCACAGACAATTTTCAGTCATTATTGAAATTAAAATACCTAATATTCAGGATAAATAGACAAACTGAAATCAGTTTATCTGCTTATTCAATAAAATCAATCACAACTCAAATTGGCTCTTATTTTGAAAGACCTACAAAAGAGTAAAAAAAAATTAAATCCTTAACAAGTTTAGTCAAATTTATAGCAATGAATCAACTGAAACAAAAGACCTGCTGCTTTAAAAATACTCAACCAGAGAAAATGCATCTGAAAAATAAAATTATATATATATAAAATTCTGTGACTTTCATTGGTCTGTCCATTTGTCACACCCTCTAAAATAGCCATCAAAACAAAATTTTGGAGAGAAGTGCAAGCAGGTAAGTTGATACAAAGTACAGTTGGTTTTATTAACATTTTTATTGAACAAAACAGATTTTATAAATCTCGACAAAAAAAAAAGATTAGCAATAACTTCAACAATACTAAATACTGTGAAAAACGCACATCAGTGTGTTGCAAGAAGATTCTAGTAAAATAAAATTACAAACCCTTGAAGGCAATCAAATTTTCCTCTCTCCTAAATCTTTTTTCAATTCAAATTGAGGAATCATTTTAATTTAGCAGTGAATATGTTAATGTTATTCCTTAGATTATGATGATAAACTAGTTTAAGTGGTAGTATGTTTAAAATCAGTATATACAAGAACAAATGATTGACATGTTTCAAGTCATCATTCTTCTGTTTGTAGATGACCTGTTTCTAGCTATTTCCTGGTTACAACAAAACCATCTTTTAATATGTAACTTTCTTTTTAAAGGAAGAACTACAAAAATATATATGGCATGACAAATATTTCACTAATACATTTAAAAGTTTCCCCAACTTTTCCTAAACTACTACAATTAACATGTTTCCCTGTAGACTTTTTTTTAGTGAGAAGATATTCTCTAAGTTTTGTTGATTAAATTTCAATGACAATATAAATGCTCTTCAAATTTGGGGATAATTCTGATCAATTGGTTTAAATAGAGAATGATTTACTGATTTGTTTGTTCTTTAATACTCCTTACTTAAAAGATTTTTATGATTCATATTTAGACCAAAAATGATTTATGTTCAGACACCAGAAGAAAAGTTTGCCTATCACTGTTCACACTCCTCCTTTTTATGAACAAAAGTAGAGGTTTACCCTTTATTTCCTATTTAGGATTGGATTTCTGGTTCCTTCTCAAAGTCTTCATTTTCTTTCACCCCAGTAACCTCTTGCATCTTAGTGGCATTATTGCCTTGCTTAGGATGAACTAATTAAAAGTGTGTGTGGGGGGGGGGAGATACGTCAGAGATATTTAATAAGGTTAGTTTAGTCTCCCATAAGGCCAGAATAGTGAGGTGACCAATTATTTAAACAGATTTAATGTTAATAGGGAGTCAAAGGAAGAAACGCTTCATACAATGCTTTATTTAGCATGTCAGTATCTTCGCCATAACAAAAGATACATGAGAGGATGAAGTAAAAAAAGCAGACAAAATTGATCATGACCTAGTAGGGGAAAAAAAAAAAGGAAATTGTTTCTGCTTCAAACTGAAACAATATATTTCCATAATTATTCTAATAGAATACAACAGCTGTTTGCTTTCTGACAAGCCAGAATGATCTAAGACTGAAGATTCACACTGTTCTTAGTTGTACCATCTCATATTGCTACCCTAATTCAATCACCAGATCAATGAGCCTCAGATATGATATTTCAGTAGAGATTAATATGAAATGTAATATCAAAAGAACAACTATTGTCAGCTGACAACTCCATCCTCAAGGTACTTGCTTGCATTAGCTTAAAATATCAAAGACAAAGTGACTACACAAAAAAAATATTGAGTCACTTACCATTATGATGCAAATATTATATTTAAAATAAACAATCCATAAAATGTTATTTTTAGCATATTATCAATATTCTTTTCAGTGAATTTATAAAAAAAAAAAAAAAAACTATACCCTATTTACTCATATCCAAGGTTTCTCAAATTTTAATCAACTTATTGGTAAATCCATATTTCTGTCTGCATCTTAAAATATGAACAATTCAACTTCTGCAAATGAGCTGGGAAATAGTTTCAGTTTACAATACAATGTAAGTTTTTACCCTTCTTATAAAATAATTTAATATTATTCTTAAGTAAAAATAAAAATCTTTTTATATGTGAATTAAATCAAAAACCAAGTTATCTTTATAATTTCTAAATTTAATTAAGAAAATATATTTTTAAGTGTTTTTTTTTTTTTTTTTTTATCTTAAAGCAGAAAATAAAAGTGCCCATCCTTCTCTATTATCCTGTGTTGGGAATCTTCTTTGACCTGTTCCATTACAGACCATGGATTCAACATAAAATCAGAAAAAGATATTCTCCTATAATGGAAATATTTGGAAGCATTAAGTGTTAGGGCAAATTACAAATCTTTTATCAATTTCCTTCTGCCTGAAATATTATTTAAAAATTTGGATAAATATTTAAGGTTTTTATATCATCTAAGTTCCACATGGATTTTTATTTTTTAAAAATACAATGCTGAAATGTTCTTTAGCCTTCAAATTGTAGGGATTCAGAAGTATAAAGTAGCACTAATAGGCTGATGGTTAATAAAATTGAATGTTAAGATAGAAAAGCAACATAATATTTCATATTAAGACACCAAATATTCTGTAAGCTGTTTTATATACCAATCACACTGGCTTCTCAAATGTACAAGGTTTTCAAAAATTCTCAGCTCAACCCACTTTCCAAAATCAGTATTCTGATGTTTGGTCATGAAAAGACTGATTTTGAAAACTTAAGCACCACATTGTAAAAACATAAAAATTTTATTCCCAGTAAAACCTGACAAATGTATTATTTTCTTATTTTCATAAAAGTCTCACTTTGTCAATATCATAAAATTTAATGGTTAATTAATGGCTAAGGAACCAAAAAGAAAGTCAACAGATCTATATATATTTTTTTTAATCATTTACTGGGAGTGAAACACAATGAGAAAACTTTTATGAGGAGAAAGGACAATAAAAGAACAGGTATCAGGTAGACAGAAGATGACGATTGGCATTGCCTTTAGTTTTTGAAGATTTTAGCAAGAAATCTGAAGGGAATCTCAAAGGCAAGTAAAGAAACTATCAGATGTTAAACTAAAAATAAATAATGTTTACAATGTTAAGACTTCTGAATCTTGTTATACATGTATCTGTTCTCTTCAAAATGTGAGCTTTCATGGCTCTCCATAACTTCCTGTCATTTGTAGCTCTAATTGATTCTTTATCATCCATTCATACAAACAAATTAGGTATGTTGCTCAGTTTCTCTTTATCCCCTGCTGCTTTCAATATATACCATAAGTATCAAATTCTCCAGACCCTCTTTCCTCATTATGTGTCCCAGAAATATCACTGTGTTTCTTAAGTACAAGTATCCTTGTTGCTCACATATTTTATCCATGGCATAAGCATCCATTTGTAGAATCATATCTGTCACTCCAAGCCTTCATCTTTAAGGAAATTGTTTAGCATCCACTGCCATATAGGAGAAATGAATTTGGGCTCATAACAAAATTTTCCAATATCTTAATACATTTAGTTTCTCAAAGATCTCTTTTGCTACTCCAGTTTACCATCAGATTTTCGGAATTCAAATAATTAAAATGTTATAAAATAATTCTACAAATTCAGCTGATTCTGTATAAATCAAATTTGTAATTGGAGCAGCTATTAAAGGCTATTTTGCATAAACTTTGTTGTGAAATAAAATTTTTACAGCATTTTTTTTTTTTTTTTTTAAATCATTCTTACATTTGAAACCCCAATTAAGTGACTCTTTCAAAGCTACTTTACTGGATCAGAATAAATTCAAATAAGAAACAACCAACTTTATTTTAAATTTATATGAGCCAAACTTATCAGTTATTCTGCAATTTATTTCCTGGAATTAAGGACAATGAAACACTCAAATAGCATTAAACTTGAGTGGGCAGAGAATGTGTTTCCATTACAAAAATCATTTTTATAAAATAAAAATAAGAAATGCATTTCTGCTTTCTCCATTAAAGATTTTTCACCAAAATAGAAAATCAAAAAGATAAATAAAAAATGAAGACTTGTCTTTGAGTGTACCATGTACATTAGATTTAGAGATTATCTTTCTTTAATAACAAATATTGACAAGTGACAATAAATATTCATAAAACTAATTAACATTTGGTTCAGATAACAGTGATGTGAAAAGTAATGCACATGTCTGCTAACCTTGACAACAATTTATAAGGTAACAAAATATTCTGCTTCACCTGAGCAAGTCTGGCAAGGCAGGATTTAAAAATAAATTGCATTACTTGATGAGACCAATGGAAATATTTGTCATAAAAAAGAAAAAAAGAAAAAAAAAAAAAAGCTCAACAACCAGCAGCTGCTTTCCAAAGGCAGCAAGTCAAGTGTTATGGCTGCCTAAAGACAAATTAAAGGACATGAACAGTAACGAAAGCAGAACTTTAATCACTCACCATCTTATCTGTCAACACTAACAATAGACTTAGTAGCTATTCTGTTGCTGCTGCAGCAGTAATTCTTGTAGAATAGACTGCCCACATCTTCACCCACTCATCTGCTCTTTTCACTATCTAGAGTGGCAAGTTCTCCATGATACAGAAAATGGAAAAAAAAAAAAAAAATACCGGAAATAAACTGAACTTGACAATCATTATTTTGCATAAATTTGCAATACACAGTGACGTCATCACTTATGTGCAAGTACTACGACCTGTATTGCTGCAACATGTCATTCTATAAATAACATGTGGTATTTTCCAGTACTGCACAAACACCATCACTTAATTCATGATATTAACCTGACTAAACAGGTCACCATTGGTTGCTGCAATATTAGAATAGCGTGGCACACATAGTCAAGTGGAGTAAAAATAAAAGCTGTTTGTTTTATATAGTTAAATGCCAGTTTGATTATCTTTCATGATGAGTAAACGAAAAGCTAGCAAACTTGGTGGGTGCACACTTTCAGCAAAATACAGAGCTGAAGAACCACCTTTCCATGATAGTTTTATGGTGATGGCAATAAATTATTTTGTAGTTTTGGTCAACACACCATAGACTGGACTCTGAGGGACACACTTGTGGATTATCAGAAATCACTGAAGCACAAAAAATTAAAAGATGCCTATATAAGTAGGCTAGGTATTTGTATGTATGTTTTATTATTGTTGTATAAGAGTAAGTGTTGTTGCCAACACTCTAGTTTGAAACTAGATCACCAGTGAGTAACATGGGCAATTTCATTATTAAGTAGATCACATGATCATAAAGGAAGTGAATAAATAGAAGTAGCATGATGACTATAGAATCATTGTTCACTCTTCTTGTCTATCCACTATTGCTATATGTTCATTCTCTCGACTACTATATGGATTATGATTCTCTTCTTATTATCATGTTATTTGGCAATTACTACTTGAACAAGTATTACTAGAGCGGATATCAAAGGAAAGCATCACTACTAGTACCAGTATCTACAAAGTCTCTGCTACAAGCATTTTTTGAAGTGACAATGAGCTTTTGTTTGACATAGCAAAAGCAACAAATGAAGACGTCCCACATCACAAAAGTGGCAACAAGAATTTGCAAGGAATCACAAAATTTGTTTACACAAGTCTCTTTTTCACATGTTTTTACGGTTTTGAAACAAACAGAAAATTGAAATTTACTGTGACAGAAGAACACAGAATTTCATGTTTTAGAACTTGCCACTCTAATCTAAACCATAGCAAAGGACAGGGAGACTAGACAGAGCCTTTCCCAAGAGCATTAGTACAAAAATGAGTACAACAGGCTAGCTCAGAATTTGAACTCTGCTCACTAATTCCACTTTGCACACCAATTTCCATTACAATTCCCACACATGAACAGTGATACAAAAAAAAAAAAAAAAAAAAAAAAAATATAAACATGAATACACATTGCATTTTATATATTTGGATATTTATAGTTGTATTGTGTGCATGAACAAGAACAATCTGGTAGTGCTTATCTCCTTTCCCAGTTCAGAGGACTATATTATCTAATGAACATGATAGAACAGAATACCGCTGTTGATTAAATAAATGGCTCTCATGAATCATGATAAATCAATATCCATTCTGAAAAACAAGAACCATTATTCACAATTTTAAAATGCTGCAAATTGGGCTGGTTCACTTCGGGATAGCAAAAGACCAACAAAAACACTAAGATAATTTGAAAGTAGAAAGCCAGAGTTACACTCCCAGATAGAAAGGTTATAAATCAATAACAATCTCTCCCTCTTGGCCTCAGTGAGATGAAGAAAAATGTTATTTTAAAAAAAAAAGTCAATGCAACAAACTGAGAAAAATGTCCTGTAAATCTGAGCAAAATTCATCAGGGAAGAGTAAGGAAAAATTATATTCAAAATTGTACTAGTTATAAATAATCCTTTCCCCAACCCACCAGCAGAAATAGGATATCAGTGTACAGTGTTTTATACGTTGTTGATATTTTCATGAGGAATACATTTATTCCAACTTGCTACAAAAACTTCATTCCTATGATGATGAGAAAAAAAAAAAAAAAAAGAAAAAAAAAAATTCCGGAATATTCACATGGAAGAGAGCACTGATTTTCAACCCTTGTGCCATGGGGCACTGGTATGCTGTAAAAAATTTTAAAAGGTCATTAATTAAATTATTTTCAAAAGAAGTTCAAAGCACAGTAAGTCTACATATCAAAATATATACCAATATCTATCAAAATCTTTCAAAGTTGATTTCAGGAATGACTTAATCCCTCACTGTATACATCGAGTTGTGCCTGAAGTAATGAGGACGTATAGCATACTGAACACATTTTTTTATTTTTGATATATAGAGTTTCTAATTAAGAAACAAAAATTAGAAAATGATGCTAGTTATATTTTTTTGTTTGTGTTAATAAATCATAAAAAATACACTTCTTTTTTAGTCTTTTTTTTCAATCATCATAATTTAAGTGTGCTGAGGAAGTTTCAAGTGTATCATGAGATAAAAAAAAAGGTTGAAAAACATTGCATTCGAGCAAAGCTGGTTAAAAGTTGAATAACACAAATAGAAAACTTATTGACAAGGCAAGGCAGGTTTTATTTTTCTAAACAAATCACAATTGGCCATTGCTTTTACACTTTCTGACATTGTTTGTTTAAAGTTTATACAATCTGAATATAAAAATATCTAAAAGATAAAAAAATAAATGCACAATGTAACTTCTATTTTGTAGCAATTTGGTAAAGTTATCAGAATACAGATACAATTGCTCTTTTACACCAAGTAAACATTATCATTTATGAATTTACCCTTTATTCCAATAAGAAGAACCATTCACATCAACTAAAGGGTGGTACCACAAGAATGAAAGAAAATTAGACAAGAGTCTATAGAGTCAAATGTTAAATTCACCAAAAACAAAATTTACAAAATATCATTTCATGCTTTTGAGCTATAGATAAAGTTCCACCAATTCAGAAAATGGCAAGCCAGTAATAATTTTTATTAAAAAGTGTATTCATGCCAACAATTATGCACTACATGGTATCTTAACAAGTCTCAGGTTTCCGTGAACAAATCTAATCCTCAGTAGATCACATGCTTTCCTTCAAAAATGAACAACTGAAATGGCAACATAATACTGAAACTGTTATACTTTATATTTTCTTATTGAGGAGTTTTAGAATATTGAGGAAACTCACTGTTACTTAATCTCCATAGAAAACCTGATTCTACAAGCATAAAAACCCAATGACAACAAGAGTAATTACATTTGTACTAACCTCCTTATCGTTATTGTTATCAGGTTTTGGCCATTGTTCTCTCCAGCCTATCAAGGTAAACTTCGAGGAATTTCAAATTGAATCCTTTATTTAATATACAAGATTGTTCTTGCTCCACTGTCCATGTCTAGGGATATCTTGTCTTGTTATTTAATACTGCTTAGTTATTGATCATCCTGTTTCTACTGATGTAAGTCTATATGACATGATACAGAGATCGAACTCCTAATTATTATGCCATCAAATTCATGAACCAACACTTTAATCCAGTAGGCCATTGTTCTGATAGAAAGCACAATACTAATATATAAGCAGTATATTATGGAGAAGAAATCTATAGCAGTATTTAATAACCCATATCAGATATTCAGAAATAAATAAACTTATACCGACAGTTTAAAAAGCTTCATAAAAATTCTAATATATTTACTAGCATAATTTGACCACAAAATGCCATTATAACATGATCAAAGTAAGATACATCAGCAAACATGGATAAATGTTCCAGCAATAAGACAGTGTCAAAAAGACGTTTTTTTTTCATTACACTGCTTTTTCTTCTTTTTTTTTTTTTTTTAATATATCTACCTTCACTCTTCAGTAATGTTTATTGTTTTAAAAATCAAAGATTAGAATTGTAATAAAACCTGAACATATGAAAGTGAATTTATACATTTTCTTTGTTCTCACAAAAATAATAAACACTATTAGATTGTTTATTTACACTATTATATTGTTTATTGGAATGCTTGGCCAAACATTGGCTAACTGTCAATTGATTCAAACTTTATAAAATGGTAAATAAGGATATCCTTATAATTGGTAAATCATAAATATGGCATTGCATTAGTTCTAACTGTATTAGTTTTTAGAATGTTGTAAATATAAAATAATAAACAATCTAATAAATATTTTTAATATTTTTGTTGTAAATTCTCAAGAACAAAAAAAAAAATGTATAAATTCACTTTCATCATATATTTAGGTTTTATTCCAATTCCAATCATCACTTTTTAAACAAACATTCCCAAAAAGAGAAAGTAGTTAAAAAAGCAGTGTCATGAGAAAAACATCTTTTTGTCACATCATTGTAGGTATGTTTATCCATATATGCTAACACATCAATGTTACACATGGTCAAATGAGGGCAGAGCATGTTATCTGGTCACACAATTTTAAGGATGCATAAAGAAGCAGCATCCAAATAATCCATGTAAATCAGAGCAAAAACAGCAGGGAAATCAGTCTGTGAGAGAGCAGGGTGGTGGTGATAACATTTCCATACTTCTGTGAAGACAGGGGATGTCAGAAAAAATAAGTTCCTTCTTTGAAGAAACATCTTTTTTCAAGCCCTTAGTTATTCTACGACAAATATATTAAATAAAGTGCAAACTTTCAACCAGAATGAAATTTGCATTTCCACATTTTTATTAGTAAGATGAAAATTACTAGTCTATCCATATAATTTTTTTATATGATGTCATCTCAAACCCCACCATTCACACCATCTAAACCAGTTTTTTTTTTAGGCGTAATCTCTTCAAAATCTAATGGTGGAATTAAAAATATTAAATTTTTTTTGTTTATAGAAGTACAGGTGAGGATAATAAGTCATTTTTGGTACCCATCATTTTATTTTTTTTAATTACTTTTCAAGAAGTGTTTCTGGTGCCTATGACACAAACTCTTCACTTTCTCTGCATCTTGAGGAGAGTGCTTTGTCATTTGCACATTTCTGCTAGTAACAATAATAAGGTTATTCAAGCCTGTATACATTGAAGCAAAGAGGCCCTGCTGAATTCACACTGAAAATGATACACACAGAGGAAAGGGTACTCAAAATGATGAACGTGAGTGGAGAAGGGGTTTGCAATGTAATCATTATGAAAATAAAATAAATGAAGTAAACAATGCACTTCTTTCACCATAAATTCTGGAATAAACTGTACTTTCTTTCAAAGAAACTTGTGAAGCAATAAGATTAAACTCATTTGAAATGAATCTTAAAATCTTGACATCCTAAAAAAGCAAACCAAAATTATTCTCAAACACAAGTGAAATCAATAAATCTTCTGTATAATATTAAAACCTTGTCTTTTGCCTCCATTTGATCAATTTAAATGAATTAGCAGTCTCCAAACCAAGCAGTGGCATCCAATTCAGTTAAATTTATAAAATTTATTAATTTAAATATAATACAATGAAATAATAAAATTTTCATTGCTAATTAAGGTGATTCTTATTTTAATAATAAAGTTCAGATGAATTCATCCTGACTGTTAAACTGTTTAAAAGATTACACTGAGCAATCTATGATCATTGATTGAAATATCTACCTAAAACTTAAAAATTTACTTATCTGACAATACATGACAAGCAATAATTTTTTTTCATTTATAATGAAATCAAATCATGAAATGGGATATTCTCAAAGATAGATAAAATAAAAATATATATATATATATATATATATATATATATATATATATAACCAAATGCATTTTATCAGAATGGGTGAAATTTGGCTATTCTGTCTTCCATAGATAAAAAAAAAAACAATAATACCAAGAAATAATAGACTTCCTGCAAATTAACACAGCTTATTATACAAAAACTAATACTATGCTATCAACCATATGTTTGTATTTATAGGGTCAAAACTTGAAACTAGTCTTCCAAATATTTCCTAAACCCAGGTGCTTTGTTTTTTTAACGAAGTGGTAATTTTTAAGGTAAATAGTTAAACTCTTTCCTTTTAATTTTTTCTACTTGAATATGATTTTGAACATGAATAAAAATAAAATTGAGAAGGTAACAAAAAGTGGCAAAACTTACTGTAAAACAGAAATGTTCAATATTCATAGAGCCATAGATACATGCATGTTAAATTTTTGTCATTCATAGTTGAACCTTAAAACAGCAATGAATTCCAATGAATCTCATTATCCACAGTTAATGGGTTAAACAATTCAATCTTCAAAAGTGAACATTGCAAGTTTATGTCAAGTTATTCATAACATTCAATTGATAAAAATAAAATGCCTTTTAACATTTTAGTAATTTTAAGTTGAGATTCTGAGAAAAATACAAAAGTATTTCCTAAATTTAGCTTAGTCTGATATACTAAGTAAAAATCAAACTTGCTCCATTTTAACTAGTCTCTCCAAACAAGATTGCTTACCACCTCTCTACAATAGATGTCTGTATAAGTTGCTTCCATATGGTAATAACATTCCCCTATTGTATGATCCAATTTCTCAATTTTTAGAAATATCATTTCAGTATCATGTAATTAATATTTTTTAGCAGTGAATAGGCAAATTTAATTTTATGAAGAAATTTTTACATTCAATAAATAAAAACATTAAAATTACAAAAAGAAAAAAATTAGCAAATTATTATTATAAACCCAATAGGACCTTTCAGGATTTCAGTCGATGACCTACCAGGTCATGAAATAATTTGATGCGAATTTAAGTAACAATATATTAATTCATTAATGATATTCATTAATATATGTTTGATTAAAGATCAGATAAGATATGTCTTATTTAATAGTCATGGAAATGACAAGAGGATGTATGGTCACATTTGTCATCTTTAAGAAAAAAGTCCTCTTATGATTCAAATTTCGTTGCATTATACAAAGGTTTTTGTTGCAGCAACATATTCCCTATATAATTAGAATGATTAGACATTTTTACCAGTGATGAACAAGAGACTGTATGTTGCACTCAGAAAAAAATCTCCACCCTCAAAGGCAAGTTATTTTCTCAAACACATTGAAATCACTAATAAAATGTATTATCCAGTCTGTGTTCATATCCATTGTTTGGTCTCCATAAATGTTTAGCAAGTGTCAATGGATGTCAATGGGTGCAATTTTTCTGCACAAAAGAAATGACACATGTGCTTTATATGAAGTTCCATGTCAGATGTCATTTTGTCAAACTGTGACTCAGCTACTATCTGCAACAAGGCAAATAAAATTATAGGTTATTGGCAGAAAGGTTCTAACTCTACTGCCATACCACTAGCATCTGCCTCTAAGAAAATAAAACAGGAGTTTTAACTTTGAGAAGATGTGTGTGTGTGTGTGTGTGTGTGTGTGTGTGTGTGTGTGTGTATATATATATATATATATATTACAATGATTAAAATTCATTATTTTCAGGCCCTACAGTTGGCTTGTGAAACTTAATGAACAAAGTACATTCATAAATAAAACATTTAGTAGAAAAATGAATACAGAAGCTTATAAAATAAATTTAGATATACTTTGATTCTAAAAAATTGGGTACGATTTTAAACTAGCAAACTTTATGGAAACTTCAAGAACTGAGTAGAAACTTGCACATTTATTTATTTTTTTTTTTTTTTTTTTTTTACACAAGTAAAATTTTTGACATCATACTCAACTGTTATGATCTACAGATTTTAGTTTTACTGCTAGTTTAAAAATCAATAAATATTTATATCTTTATTATTGATACCAGGAAAATTAAGTTTATAAAAAAAAAAAAAAAAAATATCCAAAGAATCGTTTTGGGGATCAGAAATTAAATTAAAACTTCTGATTCAATACCTCCAAAAGTTCCAATATTTACAATTCTGATTCCTTGCCCTATCACTATATATATATATATATATATATATATATATAGATCAATAAATGTGTAGATTGATATGTTGTTAGCTAAATATTGATCAGGCTATATGATTAATAGCGAATACTGAATTACTGACAAGGAAGAAGATAATTGTGCAGTTAAATGACAGACTTTTTGTCTGTCATTTAACTACAAACTTATTGATTTATCTGCATATATACATATTAGTGCATAAATATCCACAAGAAGCAGTTTAAACCCAACATTAGAGTTCAGTATCACAGAAAACCTTCAACGAATTGCATTAAGAAAAGAACAAGGTTGTAAAACATGCCCTATAAAAGCTGTATTAAGCAAGCAAGCAAGGAAAAATCTATGCAAAAGCAGAAAAAAAATTTTAAACAAATAATTAGAAATGTTACTTCACGTGTCTCAATTGAAAATAAACAACAGGCTACAAGTGTACAAATGCAGGTAAAGAGAGAAACAGCATCAATTTTATTCTAACAAGTTTATAAACTTTGGATATAAATTAACATCACTTGTTTACTGATTTTTCTTAAACACAGACACTTGAGTTTTTTTTTTTTTTACTCTACCAACAACTCATTGACCAATTAGTAACATTCACTCACCCTGCTAATTACAATTTAGCCCCTGGGAGTTACAGATGTCTTGCATAAGGATCCTGTATTTACTTATATTACCAGTTGTTTATCTATAATTTAGATAAAACAATATCATTTTTCAGTGTCAGTACAAATAAAATACATTCAAAGCTCCATCTCTCATTTCTTTTTTTCATAATTTTTAACACAAAACTGCCTCAAATTTCTTCAACCCACCACCAGCTTAAAATAATAAATACTGATAATGAGTCTTAGTTACAAGAGAAAATAAGAACACAATACCAAAATCCTTAAGGATCCAAATATCTTCTATCTGACTTGACATAAATGAGTCAAGCAGTGACAATAATATCCTGACAGAGTTTAGTTTCATTTGTCAAAATGTAATGCTGACCAGAGATTGAAAGACTTCTGCTGCTGAATTTCATTAAATTTACATTTATTACAATTGTTATCTATCCTCCTTAGCCTAATAAGCTATACTACCTACCATCTCTTCTTTCATATCATATTCCTCATTACTATTCTCTACATTAAATGGCTCTCGAGCCCCCTTTTTTTTTTTTTACATGAATTATGAAATTGAAGCTTTAAAATGGATCATACGGCTGATTTAATAAAGAAAAATGTCAACTTCAGAGCTTACAAAAAGTTAAAAATTCTGGAAATTGTCAATGATTAACATCAAATTGTAAAGTTCTGTAAAGATTTTTAAAAAAGCTAAAACTAATAAGACACATGATTTACAGAAAGGTCTTATAGGAAAAATAGTTATTAAGAAGTCCGTTATCAAAAATTTGATCAAAAAAAGGGATGAGACATGTGATTGTGACAGATACACAAAGAAGCTAGTTCATCATAGCAAACCAAAGGTTTTCACATGCAAGGTAAAACTAACAGATACTAATCACTAACATCATCATAATTAAGAACAAGTTATTCAAGATTCAGACCTCTGCATACTACTCTCAAGCATTAGAATTAGGAAAATAACACTTTGAAACACCTATGTACTCAAGAATTAGTATAAACTAAATATAGTTAATATCCTGTTAAAGGTATTTTGGTCTTTGTCATTATTCCAAAACTTTGACCAGTCTTGGAAATCAACTTTAGTTTCAGGCTATATGTGACCGACTTGCAACATTTTAACCTTGAGCTTGAAATTTCTTCAGATCTTGTAAACACGATATGTGTTTAAGTGTGTCCTGTCTGGTATGTCACCAAACCAGTAACCAGAGAATCGCACATTTGGATATCAGGATCAGGATTATTCCAACTGTACTATTACATTTGGGGACCCACAACCAGGATGTCAAAGGTCTAACAATCATGGTGTTATAGCTCACCCAACCTTAAACTGATAGAAAATTTGGAGAGCATTCTTTTTATACTGACAAATGACAATTTACCAGCAAAGATAAACATTGGAATACTATTCTTGATGCTGTGCAATCTGGCTCATATGAAGAAATACAACAGATTACAAAATCAATGAATGAAAAACTTATTAAGCTTAAGAACTAGTTTCAGAATACATCTCATATTAATGTTATTTTTATAACTTGGTCAGTATAACAATACTGTTTTCATTTTCCACCAAGTTCAAGTAAACACTGCTTAGCCCAGGGATTGAACTCACAATTATTATATAACCAGAGTGTACTTGGACTCCATGGATACAGGGCAAGCAATAACTGAGCAGCACTAAACATAAGAACTTGACAAGATATCCCTAGACATCGGCAATGGAATGAGAGCAATCTACCCTCAAAGATTAAATAAATGGGTGCAGTTCAGAATTCTATGTAGGTTAATTGGATCGATATACACCTGATGATGTCAGGGCACAACAGCCAAAATGTTGTGATAAAAAAAAACAAAAAAACTGCCATACTCCTAATGTAAATAGTATAAATAATAACTCCTCATCCCAAAATTTTAGACAGAAATTATGAAGAATCTGGTTTTGAATATTTTTTATTAGGCTTACAAACCAAAGGAAAAAATGCTTACTCATGGAGATCTTTTTTAAAATTTCAGCTATTTTGTTACTCCCTTGGTATTTGGCTTGTTCAGTATGCTCAGTACAAAAATCACCCCCACTAATTCTAAAAATAGTCATTTAAGATTTATTCAAAGATGTCACATTTGAAATTTGATGCCATTTGAACCCATTCTTGGAACTAAAAGATTTCTGTAACCTGAAACAAGCATGCAGAACAGACTAACTTACATAGCAGTCATCCTGTAAATTAGACCTTCCAATTATAACTGCTTCATTTATTCTGATTGGATAAGACAAGGAAAGAGACGGAGAGATTGAAAAGAGGGTGGAAAGTTAAAAGACAAAGTAAAAGATAAAACAGCAATGAATAAAAAAATATTCACTGCCTACCTAAAACTGTTACAAAAAGTATGTAAATTCAAAAGAAACAAAAAGTTTGTATTACACCTTAAGGTTAAAATATTAAAAATGTTCTTACATTATTTTCTAATTTGAGTACATACTAAGAAAATCAAAAATGACTAAAAACATTTTCAAATTTTTCCTCATTTATATCCCACCTTATCACCATATTGATTTTATCCTCAAAGAAAAAGCTAACAATACCTCAACAAAGATAGCTACCTTGAAGCTAAAAATATTTTTGTCAAGAAACTATTTTACATACAATCAACAATTTTTCTTTTATTTTTAAAGTTTGTCAGTACTAAGCAATTTCAAATAAGTCTGCAACACAAATTAAACAACAATATTAAAATACATCATGGTTTCAATCCCTTGATACAAATACAAAAGAATTTTAAAACACACACACGTATATATATATATATATATATATATATATATATATATATATATATATATATATATATATATCAAATGACAATTGGAAAAAAATCATACATTTTGTCGACATGTTTCATCTTCCGACTTTTCAAAGGCAAAAATGAAACCGAAATGTTTTTTCTGTTATAGTTACATTAAAATTCAAAATTAAAAAGATGGACGCTTGTGTCTAAGTTTTTTTTCTGGTTAATGTAAATTACCTTTATAGTAATTTTTTTTTTTTTTTTTTTTTTCCAAAAAAAAAAAAAAAAAAAAAAATAATAATCCTTACTATAAAGGTAATTTAAATTAACCTAAAAAAGGGCTTAGATACAAGCGTCTATCTTTTTAATTTTGAATTTTAATGTAACTATAACAGCAAAAACATTTCAATTTCATTTTTGCCTTGAAAAGTCGGAAGATGAAACGCGTCGGCAAAATGTATGATTTTTTCCAATTGTCATTTGATATATATATATATATATATATATATATATATATATATATATATATATATATATATACACCTCCACTTTTTTTGTGGAAAAAAACTGTATAGCATGATGAAAAAAAAGGCCTGAAAGATTTTAATTGCTTTACTAAATAATAAATAAGATTTATTAAGGACACTATTGTCTTAAGAAAATTTTTTTGATGAATAATTAATTTTTACAAGAATTGTTTTCATTTTTAAAAATTTTAATTAAATAATTTATAATATTAAAAAAATCGTTTAAAATTATGCATTGCTTATTAATTACTACATAGTTAAAAAAAAAAAAAATACGCTCACTTCAGGTTTTGTAAATTTATGTCAATTCTGGTCAGCCATACTAGCTGTCATCACCTCAGAAATTATCAATACATCAATAAAGATCAACGAAAAGCAGGACCTATTGTTAAGAAATGCTTGTATATTACTTTTTTATGCTATAAGCAAGTAATATTTATTTCAAGTCAGATTAATTTAACTTTAATTGCTAATTTTACTCAAATAACATGTCAGAAATATATATTTTATTTTTGGAAGATTTTTAAAACTGATAATTTTGTTTTGTTTACAAATTTCTTAAATTTAAGAAAATGGCTGCTTTTAAGAAAATTTAAAAAAAAAAAAGAAAAAAATTCACACAAGTTTTCATTAAAATGTCAAGGTTCTAGATCAATAAAAGACAATAAAATAAGTGGAAGCAATTTTTTAACACAATCAATCTCCGTTCTCACCAATACAAGAATTCAAGATATATACTGGTCAACTCTGAGAAACTATTTGTCTGGCATTTTCTATACAGTAATAACATCATATGGCATTCTAAATCCATTTCCCAATACAACCACAAATGAATGAGAATATACAAGAAACAACAGGTTTCTATACTAATTTCAAACATTTTAGTGCTGTAGGAAAGATGAAAGATTATGAATAATAACAGAATTTAAGAACAGAAATGTTTAAAAGAAAAAATTTCAGAAAATTATGCAGATAACTTCCAAAGTTCAAATAATTCTACTTCTGTCAATAATCCTTGCTTTAATTCAATTATATAATCTTTTTTCCTGATTTTCAATGGATAACAATTGCTGAAAATAAAGTTTACATACAAAAGAAAAAAAAGCATTGCACAATTCAGTATTTTATAATAAATATTTCTCTACAATCAGATATATGTGGGGGGGGTTGTTTTGTAATTCAGAAAGCAACAAAAGAGTGGAGGAGGGGCAATATAGTCACTAAGTCAAATGTGATCATCAATAAAATGAAACCATTTTGTTTTACCTTTTAACCACTCAAATTAGCTGTATCACTTACATATATGAAAGTAGTAAACAAAAATCTTGACAAACTTGTTTATTAAATCCTACTTATGATATCACAGGTTAGATAAATATAATATTTTTAATATTTAATATTCAAATTATCCAAGTACATCCAGCAACTCTTGCATCATATACAACCCTATTTTATTTTACTTTATTGCATCATCTCAATTTGAATTTTGCACATAATTTGCATTAAATATAAATACTAATGACATGTCTACTGTCAAATACGAGAACATGGTGGTTAGAATAAAGACTATACAAAAAAATTTCAAACTTATCATTTTCTACTCTGATTCCTTAATAAATGGCAAATGTATGTTTTTTTTTTATTAACTTCAAAGCCACAAGTGTGAGACACCTAGTAAATATTAAATCGACTTGATAAATGTACAGGCTAGCCATGGATGTATTGCAGGTTTAGTTGCAGAACACTTCAATAAAGGAAATGTTGCAGTCAAGTGAGTCGCACAAATTGAGGTTTTCCTAGTGCAAATAAAAAAGTCATATTTACACTAGGCAATAGACTATTTCATGTGCAATAATAGGTTAAAAACAAAAAAGTACAGAGTCTTAAGAAAACATGAAACATAGAAACAAAGTGAGTAAATGCTATAATCAAATTAGTACGGATTCACTTGCTCAATATAAGTGTGCTAAAAACCTTCAATTTATAAAAATAAGCACAATATTGAAATGCAATACGGGTTTTGCATGTATATTAATAACTGGGTGAATCTGTGAAAAAATTATCTCATGCCTCTAATCTTTTCTTACTCTACACCTGTATCTTCTTATTCTTTCCCTTATCCCTTTCAATTTATTTCATATATCCATGCTTGTTTGTGCAAATGTTATATAAACAGATTAGTTTCATATATGAAAAAAGAATTAAGGGAATACACAAATATTTCCTATTCATCCTCTCATCTTTCTTTTGCTCTAGCTATCCATAAAAAAATGTTTTAATGCATCACAATTTTTAAAAGCTTTTTTGAAAGCTGCCTTTCAATATTTCATTCATTATCCCTTGCTATTTACTCAACAAGACTATCTCTGTCTTTGCCATTCCTTTACACACATTGTGTGTATATACTTCCTACATTTCCTCCTACACAGCTCACTTCTCCAAATTCCTGCTTAACAGTATTATTCCTCAGTCAAAAACCTGAACTGATTCCAGAAAAGCCAAGGCTCAATCAGTTATTCTAAGTAGAGAAGATTAATGTTCAAATATAATACAATAATAGCATGCATAGTATTGACACAGAAAATACTTTCCATCTTGAGCTATGATGAAAATTTAGAATTTGATTACATAGGGAGATTCTTAGACAATGAATTTATATATTTCCAATCTGTCAAACAAAATTACAAATGTTTTTTTTTTAATTTTTAAAGTATTAATGCTGAAAATTAAGACTGGATATAAAACTATATTGCAGTATTTTAAGTTTTTATCTTAAAAGTCATTATATTTTTACCAATACTGACATTGCCCAAATTTGATTCCAACTTGACTTGGAATCCACAACTCTGGTTTACGAGGTTATTTGCTAAATTTCCATGTTTAGGGAAAAAATAAATAAAAAAAAAAAAAAATTCTAATATAAATTTCAAACGTTATGTTTAAAATGTATTGGTTCTTGAAAAAAAATAAAATTATATACATACATTGTATAATACAGTTCTGAGGGATGATAAAAAAAAATATTGTCATTATTATTTTCCTTGCTAAAACAATGTAAATTTAACAAGAAATCTGCAAATCATTATTAACAAAAATAAAATCTGAAAGTTTTTTTGTTTTTTTATCAACTCAAGTCAACCATGGCAAAATTACTTAGTAAATCAATGAACACCTTGAGATTTAGGAACATTTTATGATAAACACATGTCTAAAAAAGAGAATATATATTTTCTATAAAAGACCATTGTATCAAACAATAATTATTACATTTTTAACTTATTAAATTTCACAATCTACTTGCAATCAAGTTAAAATCTCAAATTAATCAACACTATAATATCTTTAAAAATTAAGTGCTGAATATGAAACCATCATTTTATGCAAAGAGGAAGCTCTACTTAATGAAATCTAATTTTTCTCACTGAAACTAGTGTAAAATCAAGTATCACAAGCTTACAAGTGTGTTTTTTTTTTAAATTATATAAAAAAATAAAGTAATTATTTTGGAAAATAAGTAAAAGCAAGATTTAAGTGAATCTAAAGAAAATTAGGAGAGTGATTATTAGACAATAAAATATACAAAAAATTGCTACCCATTTTTCTTCCTATTGAGTTTTTTTCCATGAAGAATTACATAGTCAAAGCTAATATATTCTAACCAAAAGTAAATTGCTTCAACAAGGGTAATTTTCAAAATCACATTCCATATAGTAAACATCAATTGCTATTCTTGCCTGAATAAATCAAGGAAAAGATCACAATTGAAAATATAACCTTCAAGGAATGAGGTTTTAAAAGTCATTGAAGTAATTATTTTTATGAATAAAGAAAAAGAAGAGAAGATAACTCCTTGCATCTTTAGATGTAATGTTTCAGAACATTGCAAAATGTTTTAAATGCAAAACTCTTGTTTAACAAAAAAAAATGGACAATAAATTTGGTAAAGATTTGTTTTCTTACTGTTATTAGATCAAGATGAAAATTTTCAGATCTGAAAGTATGAATAAAAATAATCTGAGCCACCATCATTTTCAATAAATGTCTCAAAATAAATTTAAACCAGTTCAGAATTCTTTATCTTCACAAATGCCAGGCTCAAAAATTCAGAATATTTTTTTTCAGTTGCAATTTTATAAAAAGTCAAATGTCAATATTGTATACCAAGTGCCTTATTCCTCTTGAGGCTTTTGGAATATCTGTTGAATTTTTTTTTTTTTTTAATCATTTCACCCCAAGCAAAGCAATAATGCCACTGAAACACAGGAGATTACAGGGAGTGAAAGTGAAGAGAAGTGCAAAAAAAGACAATAAAAGAACAAGATTCATTGGAAGACAGAAGATGGTGATTGATATTGCATTTAAGCTTTTGAAGATTGTAGACATCAAGAAATTTCCACAAGCAAGAAGTGCATGAAAAGAAACTATTAGTATAGAACTGATGGTTGCATCTAGCTAGTACAACAGTAAAACAGTGAGACCTAGTTGCCAATCTAGTAACATGCTTAAACAGAACAATTGCCATGAAAATATTTATAAAAAAGACAGAGGGAAATCATGTCATGTCGATGAGAAAGTGACTAAAGTTGAGATGTCAGGGCAGGATCAATTACATTACAAATCCTTCTTTGAATTTTGTCAAGAATCTCTAGGTACATAGAAGCACCAGACCAGATATGGCAGCAGTATTCAATGCATGGACAAATGGGAGACTTATAAATGTGCAAGAAGAATTGTCTGGCACAACACAGTGAAACAACTTTCTTCACAGGAAACCTAATAATTGATTAAATATAATCACTCCACTTCATACCAGTAGAAAACATGAGTCTAAGAGGGTACAAAGTGTTGATCTCCTAGAGTTTAGCATCAGCTATGTTGATAGCAGGCAGAAAAGGTTCTCTGTTAATTAAATGAAAGTAGTTTTTTTTTTTTGGAGATGTTAAAATTTACAAGTCATTACTTGGTGGTCCTTTTTGAGAGCACTTGCCAGTTTTACTTCGTCAAATCTGTCAAACTTGCTACTAAGACAGGAGTAAATTAGTTGTCATCTGCATAGGCACCTAGTTAGGAACTAATGACATCAAAAAAGGTCACTGACAAAAATCAGAAACAGTGTAGGTCCAAGGATAGAGCCTGGAAGAACACCTGTATTAATATGAAATTCAACACAGCCTTCATTACACAATTTGTTAGTAATGATTGGATTAAGTCAAATATTCATCCAAAGACACCATAGCCTTACAGTATTTCAAACTCTGTTGAACAGCTTTGAGATATCTAGGGCCACAGCCCAAGCTTCACTATTCTTATCTAAAAATTGACAGACAAATTCAGTGATGGCCATTAACACATTGGCAGTAGATCTGGAGAAACAGAAGCCATATTGTTTATTTGAAAGAAAGTTATGTCAAATAAGATGCTTAATCAATTCAGTGTTAATTAGAGCCTCTAGTACTTTGCTAAAATTATACAACAAGAAAAAAAAAAAAAAAAAAAAGAGAAATAAAACAAGAAAAAAACACATGCACACACATATATATATATATATATATATATATATATATATATATATATATATACACACAAAAATGTTCTGCTATGAAGAAATTATAATATAATAAAAATAAAATACCATCATAATATTATATATTATTATAATGTTATTAATATATAATGATGATGTTGAGGAGGCAAAGGCGGTTTTACATCTTTATCATTGAATATTTCCATTGTTCACAACAAGCAAAGTCTCCACTATTGATTTTGCACATTTATTTAGCAGGTTAGGAGACAACTATAAATGAACTAGCATTATATTGATGATCATTACCACTAGTTTAAAAGGTGTGAGGAAATGTTTATTATGTTATTTTCTTGATGACTATCAAAGAAATCTGTCAACAGACTATTGTTTACCATTCAGACTGGTTGAAGTACTTATCAATTAATCTTCCGTGATAATTTTTTTGGGGAAGACACAAATATTAAAAAATTACAAAGTATTTGACTTAATGCTAACTATACGTCAAAAAGAAATTAAAAGAGAAATGTATACAATTCCAAGTATATGTTTCATTAAATTAGAACTTTGTCAAAATGAAACTCTTACAGTTATATGAATTTTGACATTATTTCAGTGTATTTAGGCTTTTCAAATGATTCTTCTATATATGTAGAAAAAAATGTTTGCTAATAATGTATTCTAAATCAAATACTATTGCATTAGGGTGGTAAAGCAAGAGGAGAAACCGCTAGTAACATAACAATAATGGATAAATGGATGGCAGAACTGGGAGTGGGATGGATGAGGAGAAACAAAAAAAAAAAAAAAAGAAAAAAAACTTACTAAGAGCTACAAAGATCGGTGACATCCCATCATTTTACCAGTGAAATGACTAAAAATAACTATGTTCTATGCTAACAGTTTCTTTTCTCACACTTCTCACTTATGAATCCCTCTTTCTTTAAATGCAAAGTCAAT
This sequence comes from Acanthosepion pharaonis, assembly GCA_903632075.3. Classification (NCBI taxonomy): domain Eukaryota; kingdom Metazoa; phylum Mollusca; class Cephalopoda; order Sepiida; family Sepiidae; genus Acanthosepion; species Acanthosepion pharaonis. The sequence goes on from CAHIKZ030002633.1 coordinate 1,011,262, forward strand.
CATTATGTTCTGTCTTAATTCCTGTTTTTTCTTGTTCAGTCTCCTTAATGTTTTCTTTTTCTCATTCTCTCACACTTAACCCCTTGCATCTTAGAGGGATGAAATGACAAAACGAGGTTGGGGGGATCTGGACAGCCACAATCACCCATATTCTAAAGGAACTCAACATATATAAGAAAGATCTTTCCTGTGAGTGTCAGTTGCTGGTGTGTCAAAACTACAGTTTCTTCAGTGTCTCTAGCCAGGGAATTGCAAGTAGTCTTACACAAGATTGATGGATTCATTCTTTTTTTTTTGTTATGGCTTATCAACTCTTCATGGGTTATTTAAAGGCAAAGCATACCTACAATTGTAGAAGGTTGTTTATAGTACCCAGTATTCTCAAGCAGTACCAATCTAAGTAGTATCCAGGCTGAGGTTTTCAACAAGATTTGGTTGAAAGCCGTCTCCTGCAAGAGATGCAGTTTGTTAAAAGCCTAAAGTGAATAACTTCTAGCTTGGAGTAGGATATAAATACAATGGTGAAAAACAAAAGTGGATACAAAACCATTGTAAACTGTGATTATAACTTTTATTTACTTCAAATGGGATAAAGAGAGAGTGAGTGTGTGTGTGTGTGTCCGGAAATTTCATGCCAATTTTTAAGGAAAATTAAAACACAAAACAAAATTATGCCATTAAATATTTATTCTACTAAATATGAATCCTTTTGTTGCACAACCTTTATCCATTTTTCCTTCAACTTAAAGAATCCATCTTTCCAAAATTTTGGTGGCTTCTCAGCAAAGAACTCATTAAAAGTGTTTATTTTTTTTTATGTCATCCAAAGAATTAAAATTTTTACCATTGAGATTATTTTGCAAGGATCTGAAAATTGAAAGGAGCAGTGTCTGGTGAATGTGGTGGGTGGGGTAACACATCACAGCCAATCTGTAACAATTTTTGCTGGGTTCCAAAAGAAACGCAAGATCTGATGCTATCCTGATGGAAAACAGCACCTTTTCTGTTCGCCAAGTCTGGGCTGCCTTTAATTTGTCCAGTTGCAAATTGCACTCTTCAGAATCAATTGACTGGTTGTTTGGCAGAAGCTCATAGAACAGGATTTTTTTCCAATCTCACCAGAAGCACAGCATGACTTTCTTAGAATGAAGACCTGCATTTGAAGTGGCTAAAGTTGTCTCATGTAACTTACCTCAGGATCATGTTCACTGAACATTATTGTAAATGATACATTTCTCACCACAATTTGCTTCAAAAAGGGTGCATTTTCATTCCATTTATACAGCAAATCATAGATGAAATGCAATCCAAATGATTCTTTTCACTCAGATCATGTGGTACCGAAACATCGGAACAATTTGAGTACCCAAGCTTCACTAAGTGCTCATGGATAGTGGATTTTGATAAATTTAGTGTTTCTGCCAATTCCTGCATTGTGTAATGCAGGTTAATCCCAATCAATGTTGTGATTTGGTTGTCATCTGTAATGAGGGAGTCTGCATGAGCATTCTTCTGCAATAAGGCTACAATCACAAACTTTAAACTTAGTGAACCACTTCCATACAGTTATGTCACCTAAAGCACATTCACCATACACAGCACATACCTTTTTTTGTTGCTTGTGAGGCATTTTTGTCTTTACGGTATGAAAAAAAAAAAAAAAAAAATTATCAAGTGTCTAAAATGCATGACTAAAAATCAGCATGAACTTTCCAGACAAACCCAATATATCACAAGTCCTTTTATTCTTTGAGTCCACCAAAAAATACTTTAAAACATGCATTATTGTTTTTTTGTTTCAGCTACAGGATTGAGAAAGCAAGCAATGAATTAAAATTGAACAAAAGATAAAGAGACCACATATTTTGAATATTAGAGGACACAAGAAAACATACATATAGGGTATTAAAGGCCAGTCATAGAGAGAGAGAGAGAGAGAAAGCAAGACTACTATAAAATAACTTTCTATACATGGAACATGCTCATTCCAGATTACCAGATTGAATATATGCAATATCTTCAGTTTTCATTTTTACCTATATTATATTGGCACTATGTATGTGTCCTTGTTCTCTTGCCATACCAAGTAATGGAGAACTTTTGTTTACTTAAACTGTAACTCAATTTTACTGTCTATTACTGAACAGTTTGTGCCTTTGAGGCAAATAGCAATAGGGAGGTTCAGATCAAAAAAATTTAAGTCATAATTCCAAGGATCAAAAATTAGTCTTGTAAATCCCAAATCAGAAAATACCAAGGGTCTAAATTAAAAAGGTCAAAAATTCACATCACAACTAAACTCCTCTCCAAAATAATAATGTAATCTGTTTAATTTATATTTTAATGCACTTCTCTGGCACAAGTCTAAATGAAAGCCAACCTTTTATTGAACTGTATGAATCATAGGCTTCAAATCAGTGACTAGCAAATTGAGCTAAAGTAATAGAAAAAAAAGAAAGGAAAAAAAATACAAAATGCTCTTTAATGTAGTACTTGAATGCAGATTTGTTTTTCCACAATTTCTTGTTAAAGATCTTTCAAGAATCACTTGGCAAAATTTAGACTATTAACAACATGTTTCTGGTTTCTCTACAAATCACCCATCTTAATAGGTTTTCTTTTTAGATTCTGTAAAGCTTGACTAATATTCCTCTCCTTCATTAGGTAATCTCTGCTGCTTGTTCTATTCACTGAAGATGCAATTAATCCCAATTGCTCCTGACATTGTTATAGTTTACACAAACATGCTACAAAGAGTGACAGACTATTACTAAGTATTTATGCACTGTAGATTATTGGCATCAACTGCAATCCTATGTTTATAACGTCAAAGTAATAAAAGCAGTAATGAGAATGTAATTACAAGAAAAATACATGCAATAAGAAACAAACAAAAATAGACCCTTAAATTAGTTAGAGAAACAATGTGTGCATGTTTTTTTATTGCTTGAGTCATGGTTTGGGACAGAAAAGCATAAATATAAAGAAATTAATAAGATTTGTCTCCAAACTTACGGAAGTAAATTTTAAATAATATAGAGGATGAAAAAATAAAAATGTCAGCTTAACTTGCCATATATAACAAGCATCTAAGATTAATATTTGACTATGATTTCATTTTTTTTATTTTATTTTACTACTCTTCACTATAACTCATCTTTTCCTCCCAAACAATATAAGCTCTAAAATCATCCTTCCATTGGTAATAACAGTTCATCAATGTTTTGATTATACAAGTTTCATTGAAGATTGCTGACAACACACTGTGATTAAGCTTGTTATAAAGTTTTTCTTGCATTTGTACAAGCATTTTATTTTCAGGACATAGAGGGTGTAAAAACTGTCCAAATAATCTGCAAGTCATCACTTTCTATATTAAATACTCAGGTTTTATAAAACAAAACTATTCTTCAAAAATGTTCCAAGAAAAAATATTGATCTGATGAACCTTTGTATATAAGGTTTGATCAATATTATGGGTATGTTGCTATGGTAATGGTGCTAAAGTACACAAAGTGAAACCACTTGGCACAGATTGACCTTGAATTCTGTCATGCATACATGACAGGATATAACGTTCTCACTTACTTCTGTTTATAGCAATGCTTTGGATGAAAGTGTGTAATTATCTCACCACACCACATCAGTAACCAAGGCTTGTGCAGCAGTTTTTTGGCAAGAAACAACATTTCCTGGGTTCAACAACCACCATATCCCCCAGATCTTGCCCCTTGCGACTTTTTCCTCTTCAAAAATCAAATCCCTCTTAAAAATAACAAAACTTCAAGACATTGAGGAAATCCAAGTGAATGCAATGAGGCAGCTGCTTGCTATCCCAAAAAAGCAGTTCCAGTAATGCTTCCATCAATGGAAACAACACTGGATAAAGTGTGTGGCTTAAGAAGAAGTGAACTACTTCAAAGGAGATTAAATGTGGTATTAATGTCTGTCATAGATTCCTTTTATAACACTAGTCCTAATACATTTTTTTTTTTTTTTTTTTTTTAAATCAGAACTTGTAGGTCCTTAGGTTTCTCTTCTGAAGTCTTTATTTTCAAATTATTATTTTTTTTTTTCTAAATAAACAATCTCAGTGATAGCAGAGAGTTCTCCTCATATTGACAGATGCAATCTTTTCAAAAACAAAATTAAAAATAAAAACTTAATCTCAGGTTAAACCAGGTATAATTCTATTGTATATCCGGTCTTCTGTCAATATCCAATTAAAATCATAACTGGGTAGATAATTTGACCCCTCCCCATCTAAATATTCCACACCTCTTATACATCTCCACCCAGTACAAAAGTCATGGAAAGAGCAATAGTTGTTATTTTAAAGTGTCTTTCTTCTCACTACAAAATTGTATAGTATTGACATAATTAGGCATGACTTGTCTGCTTGCTTTTCCAACCTTAATTCAAGGGCCAAGAGTCATTCAGTTGTTTAGCTATAAAAGAAAAGAGGTGAGATTTGTTGGACCAACATTGTAATTGTGTTTAATATGAGGCATACTGCTGTGGCAATTGGCATAACATGAGAGAAACAGTAAAATGAGTAGGAAAAAGCTGATTGGCTGGTAGGAAAGTGTCAAGTGGTCATACTATAATTTATACTACAAAGTAGCCTAGGGAGCCGTTTGATAGTGTAAGATTAAACTTTGATATATAAACATTCCCAAATAAACAAGTTTACTCTTATGCACCAACATAAGCACATACATACATAATTAAGTCCTTCCTCTCTATAAAAACCTTACATACGAGGCATCTTATAAACATCGCAAACACAAATATCACACCAACCATCCTAAAGTGTGCTTATATAAATGCATACAATATTCATCCATAAAACTTTGAGACATAAATTTCAGTATTTAATATCTTGGAAAATGTTCATAAAAATTTTTCATATAAAACTGTTCCTTTAGCAATTTTGTACAAAGTGAATTGGTGTTAATCATCTTAAAATACAAATTATATGTAAAGGTTATACTAAATTCAAACCAACAGAAGAGAAATTGCACTCATCACAGGAAAGGCAGAGCAAAGTTTTATTTAAATTCCCCGTGAAATGTTAGCATTTTTTATCTCCAGATGTAGGTTAGTTTTTTGCTACCCCACCCGTCAAGATTAAATTATAAATAAATATTTTTTCAACTTTTTACATTTTAAAGAACACTCCATTATTCTGAATATAAAAGATGCATTTACCAAAAACAATTATTGTAAATGCACCATTTTTATTCTTTATATATATTCAATAATGTAAAAAATTTGTCAATAATGCATTCATATAAAAAAAAAAAAATAATGCATTCATATAAAAAAAAAAAAAAAAAAAAAGGGCATTTAAAAAAAAAAAAAAAAAAAAAGGGGGGGTCAACATTTTTCCCATTCAGAACCATTTTTAAAAAATACAAAAGAATTAAGATAGAAATACTTAGGCATGCATATATGTGCACAAATTTGAAAACAAAACATTCAGTGTCAACAAATTTGTAGTGTAAATTCTCATAAGAAATCACTTTCTTCTGTAAAGAAAAATCCCTCCTACACACACACACTTGACTTGTATAAATAAGGGTGTGCTGAAAGTTCTCAGCCCAGCCCAATTCCCAAAATTTGGCCAAATGACCAAACATAAGAAATTTGCAGAGAATCCATCCTTACTCTTCAGCACTCCCTAATTGAATAAAAAAGAAAATCAGAAAATTATCTTGCTTACCACAAAATGTAAGTCATACTTGTTGTATGAATGCTTGGGAAAGAACATTCTCTCATGAATACATCATAAGCGATATCTTTGAAGATTTCAAATGTTAAAATGTTTTCAGGGATTTTCTCAACCATTTTTTCTTTTATATCTGTGTGTGTGTGTGTGTGTATATATATATATATATATATATATATATATATATATGAGAGAGTCTTGAAACAGTAATAACACTGCATCTTATGTTTGGATATAATCAACATATAAAAGTGTATGCATCTGTGACACTGATCCTAAGCAGTGGTCTCTACACACACACACACAAATCCTAGACAGTGCTGATCTATATGTAAATAATGTGATATTTTTTTATGGGTACTAGGCTAGTATATTTATGATGGATCAGAAATTTTGTTTTTATGTAGGAAGGGAGTACTACAATTTACAAAAACTGCTTCAACATTTTTATTTGAAAACCGATAAAAACATATGAAGACAAATTCAGTTTCAAATAAATTACTAACAAGATTCTTTGATCATCTCATGTAATAATTATAACAAAAAAAATAATTTTAAGATTTTTTAAAATTCTCACATAACAAAATAAAACCCAAAATAATTATCAAATTCTATTTAAGAGCACTCAATACTTATGTAGTGAGGAAAAATATATTGAAATATTTTTAAGCTCCATGAATACCCTTTTTTATTTATATCACACTTAAGTGGTGATGTCCAAATAAGATCCAAACAAGCAAATAAAACTAACAGTTCCTTAATTTCAGTGAGAATGGATAATGTTAAAATTTATCCCTAGAAGAAAAAAATGTTGAGTTTTTTTGTTTTCTTTCCTTTTCAATAGAGATCAATTTTTGGACAATACAAATAAAAAAGCAGTTAAGTTTACAATTACTCAAATGATGATTATGAAATTTAAAAAAAAAAAAAAAGAAAAAAAAAAAAAGTGATATATCTTGCTCCACAAATAATGGAACAATTTAACAAATTCAATAAATCATTTGAGTTCCTGATTTTCTATTTGATTTATATAAATCAAATAGAAAATCAGGAACTCAAGGCTTCTTTTTATTGAACATTATTTCAACAGTTATTTTAATAAAAAAAAGTTCTAATTATATATAAAATTAGAAATTTTTTTATTAAAATAACTGCTGAAATAATGTTAAATAAAAAGAAGCCTTCAGAAACTACAGATAACTGTCTACTTAACAGACATCAAAATTCAAAATGAAACTCAAGTTTATGAAAAAATCTTATATTGATGTTTATTGATCCCATTACATTCATCCTTATTTTTTAAAATAGTAGGAAATTAAGATTCTTGTTTAATGTTTACCTTAAATAAAGTATATTCATGAAAGTTAACTATAAAGTTTATCATCACAAAATGTAAAAGGTAAAAAAATAAATAAATAAATTAATAACTAAGTCCTGTCCAAATGTGTAGTCCAAGGTTCATATAAAATGTAAAGGCAGGAATAAGACCAATGATAAAATAAAATTTCCTTGACCTTGTAATAAGTAAAACCTCCAGAAAACTATGATAATTAAGGAACAGTGATGATGCCTTTCTTATGAAATCTGCAAATGAAACCATACTTCAATAAACCAAACACACCACACACACACACAGTAACCTTGTTCCAGAATGGACAAAATAAGTAATTGGTTTTTCTCAAGAGATTTCTATTCAGGAAACATACAAAAACACTATGCAAAGGAATGGTGTACCAAGAAAGGAGGAAGCAAGATAAAGAAAGTTTCTCATGCAAAAAAAAAAAAAAAAAAAAAATACATCTGTCCAATAAAAGTTGTTATATTTTTGTGTATGAAATGCACATGTAAATGTAGCAACTATTATGGGACAGAGGTAGTAATAAGTAAGAGTGAAAAAATATTAAATATATTGTGAACACAGCAGGTGTTATAGCCAACATTAAAAAAAATTCCATTATTCTTTAAAAGTTCTTTGATTCGTGGCCAATTGGAAACAGCTGATGGCAGTCAAAGACCTGCAGAATTTGCTATTTATACAAGTATAAATAATATCCAGCAGGTGTTTCTGTAGATTGAATAATGGAATGTGCATTAAACATAATAAAATTTGCTTACAAATGGTGGACACTAACACATGAGTGATTCAATTAACCATTTGTAATACATAATACAATCTACGTATTAGACAAGTACTGTCAAATTCTTATAAAAACTACAAATACTCAGCAGTATTATTATAAATACCCATATAAATAATGTTAGGCTGGCAGACATTGGTTAAACCATTATATGCAGGATTGGTTTTCAACCAAAGCTTAGAACCAGCCATGTACATTTATAGTAACATTTTCCCAGCCTATTCTCAGTGTAGTCAATCAAGCAGTTGGCATCCGAGTTACAAAATAATCACTTAAACTATGGTCTGAATTCTCACATATTGAAATCATTTACTTATGAACGTCAATACCCAGAAGTTGTCAACAATGAGCATGCATATAGGTTTAAAATTTACGATACTCATAGGGAATGTGTACTCAGTATCAAAGCATTTATTAGGTACAGAGTGGATATAAAAATCAATATTACATGGTAACTGTTAGTTTTAGGCCTCAATGTGGAAGGTTCTTTATATAGTTAAAGTGGGAGGAGGAGAAAACTGTCCCTTCCTAGTTCTTTTACATAGGGTTATTTATGGTCATAGCCTCTAGATTGTTTTTTTTTATGCTCATTGGGTGGTTGGAGGAAGTATATGTATGTAAATAGTTTAAGGTTATTTATAATCATGAAATTACTTCTTTATTTAATTATTTTATACATTTCATCTATTTGCTTTGTATATTTTTTTCTTTGGTTCTTAATTTTTTAGTATTCAGAATAAGGTTGATTAGATTTAGATTACAGGATTTTATTCTTTCCTTCTGGTTATTATGTGGCTCTAGGTAGCATAGTAGAAATTTGATTTCATGTATGCATAAAAGAAAATAATTACCTTCCCACAACAAATAAACTTAAAGGATCTAGTTTCCAAATGCAGAAAATATACAAAACAAAAATATATACAAATTAAAAAAAAATAATATAAGCAATCTAAAAGGTCATGATCATAAATAACACTAAGCTTTAGCCCTAAAAAAAAAAAAAAAAAAAAAAAAAAAACCAGAAAGGGACATTTCCCTCCTTCCCCGCTATTCCCTTAATCCCAGTGGCCTATGAAAAGAGCCCTTTAAAGGTGTAGTGGCACCACAGTTCAATGAAACTAACAGTCACAATGCAGTGTTGATTCCCACACACACACCTCCAATTTTCATTAAAATGACCACAACTTGACACTGGTGTTTGTTTTGTTTTTCTGATGTGTTCGAGATTAAAATCTTGGATTATTCAGTTACAAGTTAGATTTTGTTGAATGTTCACATTTAATTGAGTCATATTATGGTCTATGAATTTTGGAAAGGAGCAAGTGTCAAGAGATTGCTCAGCTTGAAAATCGATATCTCAACTGTCTTTCACCATTTGAAGAAACTTGGATTCACTTCCAAACTCAACAGATGGGTTCTCCATTTTATGATGGAACAGAAAAAGATAGTGTTTCTGTAGCAATTTTTTTTCCTGTTACACCATGAAAAGGAGCCATTCTTGGACAGAATTGTCAAAGGCAATGAAAAATGATTATGATAACATTTGATGCAAATGGAGCTGGAAACAAGCTTTTGAATGTGCAGAACCTGTGTCTAAAGCAGGCTTGCATCCACTGAAGATGCTGTCCATTTGGTGGGATTGCAGAGGGATTGTGCTTCTTCCAACCAGCAAAACAATAATGGTAAAGAAGTATTGCACCCAACTCATCAATTTCACTGCAACTATTCAAGAAAAATTGCCAATTTTAGTAAATTGAAAATGTGTCATTTTCCACCACAATAAGAAAACACATGTTGCAAAACAGACTTTGCAGGCTTAAAATGTTGAAGTGAGAAACCTTCCAGCACCTACCATATTCTCCTGACTTGGCTCCTAATTTTCACTTATTCCAGTCTCTACAGAACAATTTACATGACAAAAATATTAGAAAAAAAAAACAAAAAAAAACATGAAGTTTCTATGAAAATAGCATTGGCAAGCTTGTAGAATGATGGGAGACATTTGTTACATATACTGGAGTCTATGTACTTGACTAATTACTGTTTTTTGTGAGTATATGAAGTTTTATTTTTAATTTTCTAATCAGGCACAAACTTTTGCAATGATCTAATATATTAAATTTCATCTATCAAGGCATCAACAAATTTGTTACCAGATCTTATAATTTACTGCTTCTTACACACTCAGACTCAAAACTGACCTAAAAACAAAAAAATCTATAGTCTCATGAACAAATTTAATGAAGTCTCTTTTTCTATATAAGATCAGTCCTAATATTTCAACCAACATCATCCCAAACACTGCTTGAAACTAATTTCCAGAAGCCTTTGAAGAGAGACTTGTGGTTACTATATATATTAATCATTGAATATAGAATAATAGGTTTCATTTGTCATTAACAAATACAGTAATAACCCCACTTTACGGCATTTTAGTTTGGCAAATGTCTTTACATCCAATGTTACATCAACAGCAATGTCATTTACATCATAATAAAAGACATGAATTAAATAAATATTTGCTTAAATATATATTTAAAATAAAACAAAAATTAACAAGATAAAAAGGTGTTCTTTCAATTCTTTAATGCCTTAAGAGTTATATTCTGCATGCTGTTTACACTAATTGTAAGGAGCTTTTCATCAATATTTAAGATTTTTAAGAGCAAATCACAAGGTAAATAACAATTTTTTTATTATTTATATATTATTATTCTTTAAAAAAATACATATGACTAAAATGTGTTTTTAGTGTTTTTTAAGGTTTGGCAGTAGTTATATTCATTATTTACACTAGTTTTACAGTATTTGTCCTCATTTTAAAGTAATTTCAAGCATTACGTCTGGCTTACACAAAAAACTGGGTTACATCACAGCTCTTGGAACAAATTAATGATGCAGTGTAGGGTATTTCTGTATTCACATTAGAAAAAGAAAACATTTGCAAATTAAGATTGAAAAATTCAGCTGACACTTTCTCAAAATTTAAAAACAATAAGTGTAAATAGTGAATGAAGACAGAGAAATCATGTTGGCCTTGAGTGAAAGAATTTTTGAATAAATAAAAACAAAATTAAATAAAATCATTAACCAAGAAAAGAGACAAAGACTATTAACTGACTTTTCTAAATCATCAACAAAGTGTTCCAACTTTAAAGCATGAAATGAAACAAGTAATTTTGTTGGTTGGGAAAAAGAATTAAGTGAAGTTAAATCAACCATCTTGATATAGATTCTTTAAAAAGGGACAAATTTAGACTTTCCCTGAACTTAAAAAGTAGACTGACAAGTTAATCATGAGAAAAAGAAAACAAATAAGTATCCAACAAAGAAGGCAATCTTCCAGCCAGCAAAAACAAATTAGAAAATAATTTCGTAATTTTACTAATTTACACAGGTTTAAAAAAATGATTGGGAAAAGCTAAAAAATAAATTTAAAAAACAGTTTTAAAACAAAGATGCCAATAGTTCAATTTCTACTCAGAGCAAAAGGAGAAATGACCATAACATTCTATCCATGGATGCATGTGTACACACACACACATATGCAATGAAAGAAAGAAAAAAAAAAACCTTGCATCAATGAAAATTGCATAAAAAAAGAGAAAATAAACAGTCAAGTTTTAAACTATTCATTCCAATCATAATAAAAATGAAAAGCAGCAATACATTTTTTTCTTGCTCATTTAAAGCAAAATGGAAATGTGAAACTTTAGATGTTTCAAGCTCCAAACACATGCCTTCCCTTGTCAAAAAAAAAAAAAATAAAAAAATAAAAAAAAAAAAAAAATCTGTCTACACACAGAGTTACTATACTAAATCTTTAGAAGCTGTAGAAATTAGTGAACAAGGTGAAAATAACTCAAGATAATAAACAGAAAAAATACATGATAGCAAGCATTTGTGACACCAAGTACCACAGAAACAGTAAAGGTTGAACGTTTGAAATCTTTTTAAAGTGATAAAGTATATCCTTTATGCAATGTACACAAACGAAGAAAATATTTCTTTCCGAAAAAGAAAATTCTTATTCTGCTATCTGCATTGGTTATCATGTTTTATAGCAAAGGTGAAAATAATGGCTTCTTAAGAGTCTCTCCAGTATTTGAAGTGGAGTGGGGGGGGGATTATCGAAGAATTCCAAGTGTGTGTGTACACATAGGGTGTGATGGATAAATTGTCATCTAAATTACACAAAAATGAAAATAACACTGACATCTCATTTTAACAGATATATTTGCCAAAATTACACAAAAATATCTTGAAATACTAAGGAGTAAATTTATTCAATGAAATCGCTATTTGCTTCAGTCACACCCTCCAGACAACTTTGGAATCTCCTGCAACTCTTCTGGATGGCCTCCTTGTTTAATTTGGTAAATGCTGCCATAATCTTTTCCTTCAGTTCATCTTTGGTATTACAAGGAGTTTTGTTGGTCTCTCACTCAACTGCTCCCCCCCACACACACGTAATAAATGGGGTTGCAGTCTGGGGAGTTAAGTGGACAGATATAATGTGTGATATGGTTGCAGAAATTTTCTGACAGGCATGAATGGGTTCTTATGCTTGTGCAGCATGGTGCAGAGTCCTGTTGCCAGACATAGGGCAGCACTACCTCCCTGGCTATGAACCTGATCGACTTGGAGGGATCATTTCCAATCATAGCCTGGATCTCACCAACAAATTTGTGAGTTCTTTTCTTATTAGAACAATTTGAGGGCGTTATCTGAGCTGCTGTACCGTTGTAATTACCATCAGACTCATTCAACTCTTTCTGAACTCTCTGCACAGTCCTTACCCAAACACTTTGAAATGTTTGTATTGAAGCTTCCTGCCCGAATGCCAAGCAAGACAGCATGCCATTTCCAAATTTCTGGCAGAGGAAATTGTGTCATGGTGCTTTTTTTTTTTCTCACAAACAGTGCCTGAAATCAAAAACAACATGCATGCACAAAAGTAAAAATATAAAATGGTGACAATTTACCCATAGCACTGTGTGTGTGTATATATATATCGAAGTATAAGCAGTCAATTGCTGATACTCCATCCACTCGTCAGGAGTTTGGGTAATTCCCAGATGGTTTATCTATAAAACTCTGGAGTCAATTAACTAAGTGAAAAACTTTTCACTTGTGTGTGTGTGTGTATATATATATATATATATATATATATTACTAACTGAATTGTATATAATACAAAGCCAAACTAAATTATATAGGGTCTAACATTAAATCAAACATTTAATTAAGGTTATGTTTCAATACAAACTAAGGTTAGTCAAGAATAATTTCAATTAGAAACAATTTATCAATATACAAGCAAGACAAAAAAGAAATTCTATTTCACAAGCAACAGTAAGCTTTTGTCAATCAAACACATACCATAAATACTTGTGTATCATGCAACCCCCAAAATGTTCACTTATAAAAAATGATTTTATCATGTATTTTGTGTATTATGCAAGTTCCTTTTTGATAGACCAAATTACAATAGACTAACCTCTTTTCCTCTATCTCTTTATTCTATCTTCCAGTTAAACAAGTTAAAAAAGTCAAAGAATGATAAAAGTATCGTTAGTAACAATATATTCGTTGCATAAACACATACAGCCATAAACAACCAAACAAAAAACAGCTAAACATCTTATAAACATAAATAATGGAAAAGATGCATATTCGCCATCTTTGTATTTTATAATACAATACTAATATGTGAATATTACATGATTTATTGGATACAGTTAAGTAAAAGATCAATTTTATCAAAATCAGGTTTATTTTAAATACAGCTGTACTTTTTGACTATAGTAAATGGATTATTCAAAAAGAATGAAGCAATTTCATTATGCAATATTTTAACAAGGAAAAGCAATAGAAAACTCCACAAAAAGTCACAAGTATTTTACTCACAATCAACTTTTACTTCCTGTCTTACAAGTGTTAAATGTGGCCATTACCTGCAGCAGGGGCAACATCAATACAATTAGAGAATTCCTCTCAGACAAATATCAGCATGTCACAATCCACAGAGTTGATCACTGTTATTATTCGATGTTTAAGGTCATAGAGTTTAATGGGTAGCAGAACATAAATGCAATTTTTACATATCCCCACAAGAAAAAAAAAAAAAAAATCACACACATAGTGAGGTCTGGGGGATCTCACAAACCAAGCACAAAGAGCAAGGTCTTGGTGAGTGCCTGAATGAGGCATCGCCTTTAAGGTTTCAAATGTACACATCATCTTAGTACACACCAGATAGTGGATTGAGAGATTGCAAGCTCACGGCTTAGCTTGATTTATGGACTTCTGTGGACACCCCTCAAATGCAGCATGGATTCTTGCTAATTGTTCTTCTGAAACTCATGGTCATCCTGGACATTTTCAAACACTCATTCTCTTGAAACTGTTTAAACCACCATCTAATGGTCTTAAGAGAGGACAGATTAATGTTGAATTGCCTTCAAAAAGCATGCTGCACTGTGACAACCATATTTGTTTTTGAGAATGTGGAACACTTTTTGCTGAGGACTCGCCATTCCAACCCCCTTTCAAATGGTCACTGACTCATTCCATAACAATGCTTGAGAACTGAAGCAATGCATCATGAAATCGGCTCGTTCTTTTTGAATAACCCTATATAGCTTGGTCAACGGTGAAACCAAGGCCAGCAGTACCTAATTTTATATTTCATGTATGATGTCACCACCCCCCTAAAATTAGTTTCAAAATTAGGTTTTCAAAAGTCGCATGATACGCGAGTATATATGGTAACTGATGAAGTTAAAAAATTCAGATTTATACTATATCTACTCCTTATCAGTGACCAGATTTCCACCATTTTAGTTGCCAAGCTCAAATTGAGGAAATGGCATGCATGTTACCTTCCTTCCACTTTTCATGTGAGTGTGGGCCTTTGTTGATTCAACTAATTTTTAATTTCTTGGTCACCATTTTTAAAATTCTTAATCCAATAAAAATACAATTGTGAATTTCTGCTTTAACATGTGATGGTGTCCCCATTACAAAAGGTTTTCTAATCTTCAATGGACAGCAATCCAGGAGCATATTTACAAAAGAGAAACTATTTTATCCAGTGACATACTTTTGGCCAACCTACAAAATTAAGTGATCATACAACTACTATGTTATATCAACAACTCTATTGTTTATTGTTTGCTATTTTAAAATATCACTGCTAAACTCTTCACTTTTATCATGAATAAAATGATATACAGAAAAATAAAATCAGATAAAGTAATAATAAAAGGTATGTTTTATTTGAACTGTAACAATTGTCATTAACATCAATTCTTATGTTATACTTTATAAAGAAACAGTAAAGCAGAGAAGAGAAAGTAAATTGAAATGCTGTTTACTTAAATTAATCAGAGAATCTTATAAGCCATTACTTGGGAATTCAATCCTCAATGTGTGTGTGGCACTATTGTTATATCAGATGAAGTCAAGTTAATATATACATGGATTTGAATTTATAAGCAATATACTATCAGGAAATTTCCCAATGCCAAAAACAAGACTTGATTTCTATCATGATCTATTACAAAATACAAAAGAACTCAGTCCATGAACTCACATGAAAGTGAAATATGTAAAGTTAGAATTGTTGCTTTTGTGTTGCGTGTAGCTACCCTGTTATCATGTGTATGATACAACTTTATTATAATATGACCCCATGTTTCTGAAGCTAAAAGCAGGAAATAAATAATACAACTCCATAGTACAATGTATTATGTAAATTTTGTTTTGAAAAGTTGTACAGTATTTTCCATTAAATCTCATTGCCATGCATATATTTCACTAAAATATTTAATTTTTCATATTAAATAGAAATGAACCAGATATTTAAACAATGCATATTTCTCCTAATTTCCATTTCAAAACTTATCAAATTTTTCAGAGAAAGGTGCTTTGTTGTAACATTAAATGTTATCAAAACATGACTGATCTAGTGTATTCCCTTTATTAATTTTATTAATCAATTTTGGTGAATTTCCTGTCTTTAAGACAAAAGATTTTCAATTACACTGATTCCCAAAGAACAAATATTGCCAACAAATCAAATATATCTATTTTAAACAATTGTTATCAACACCTGCCTACTTTGTGTTTTATTATCTTGTGGTTTCAAATAAAAGGTTTTAAGTGGAGTAAAAATTTCTGAAAACATGTACTAGTGTATAATACAAACACCCTTTTTGCCTTTAATTTTTGTTAAAAATTTCTTGTATATTTGTTCCAGAATTCATACTTCCTATATGGTTTTTGTTTTATTAAAATCATTTTACTATGAATAATTAATTCAAAGATTAAAATGCATGCAGCATTTTATACACCCTTGTTAAAAGGGTGGGAAGTGATGGATCTGAAGCTTTAACAAATTAAATATTAATTGTAATAAGACCTTATTAAAGAAAAATATACCAAGATCAACGTAGCTAAATTAAGCTTTTAATCTTGACTTTTTTCTTTGAATTTCTTAATCCAACTACAGCAACAAACTACTGAAAACCCAAACTGAATAAGTCTTCACTTCCAGTGGAACAATGAGATTTGAGATAGACCTCCAGTTCTGGAGGAGAGTTGCACTCTGACTTGTCCTTTAGTAAAGAATGCTATGGTGAAGACCAAGACAAAAAAAAAAAAAAAAAAAAAAAAAGAGACATGTTTGGTCAAAACCAAACAATGATGAAGAGATTAAGACTGTGGGGCAAAGAAAAGAAAAAAAATCTTCAGAAAACTTACAGTAAATTTTAATGCATTTAAGAATCATAGGAAAAAAGACAATTCAATAACTAGTTTCCATTTGAACTCAAAAAGGAACAAATAAAAACAGTCTGCAAACATGTTTGCCAAAATGAAACTGATAAGTTTTCAACCCACATCAACTTATATGAAAAATAGATTTTATTTAATAACCAGAGATCTGCACAATGGTTGTTTGTGAATAAGAAACCAAAACATCAACTGAAATACTGGGAGGTTTGTATAAATATTTGATAGTACAGTAGGTTTTAATACTGCATAGCTTCCTTTAAAGTAGCTAAACAGTTAATGCACAGTTATAACAAACAACTAAAATTAGTACCTTAAAACTCAAAAGCAGTTTACTGAATAGAATAACTGATGTTGTTAAATGATAACACCAAATCTTCATTACACCCAGTCAATTTACTTAACCTCTTTCCCATGGAAAGACATTTTTTCAAGACACTATGATTGAAGAGGAAGGTGTGATTTTACCTTGATCAAGTGTTTCTGTTTTATGGCAGGCAGTTGGCATCTTTCAAGTCAAGTCTTCAAAACAGCACTCGAATGAATGGGAACAGAAGAAAATGAGTGGATAATTGCTTTTGAGGTCAAGTGACAACAAACTGGATGGTTTCCCCATTGTTAGTCTATATTAACAATCACAGGATCAAAAAGTCAGTTCTGGTCTACCCTTGGTTGGAGACAGACTGTTCCTTAGGCAGTTCTGACTGATGCTGATCATTTGTATTGCCAGCCAAACATTGTGATGTGTAGATAGGCAAAGAGTTAGTGAGAGAGAACTGAGCTCAGCCAAGCTGATTGACTCATATGAGCAAAGTTGTCTCAAGTGTCACCTACCTACCCATCCAGAACATTGAATAAAATATCTATAGTTCTCATTTCTCAACATGGCATTCATTTCCATCTTCAGTAACCATGTGAACATGCAGTGGCCCTTTCTCAGTTTTTGGTGCACACTGACAAGTACAAAAAGAGAAATGCAACAGTGGAGACATTAGCCAGTCAGTGGAAAGCTGGGTGAGGCCCCATTGTAGGCTTAAAATCTAACCTACTTTCTTACAAGAAATGGAATCAAATTGAAGATATTTTCAGTGAACCAAGAATGTAGAATTCTTTAGGAAATGTGGCAAAAATCATTTATGCAAATATGTTTTTTGTTTGTAAAGTAATTTTTTGTTGATTTTTTTTTTTTTTTTTAGTGGCATATCATCCTCTCTGGGTTATTTAATGCCAAAATCTAAACATTTTTAACACAATTATCACTCAAATATAAAATGCACTACCAGCAATTCTACAATAAATAGATATTGTTGGTAATCCTATTACAAATATGTATTATTGGTAACATTTATACAAAGATCTATTGCTGGCACTTTTACTATAAAGATGTATTTCTACATCAGTGGTTCGTTTGGGGGCTCACCACTTACACATAGCTATGTGTAAGTGTGGACCTGAGAACAGCAATTAAGAGGTGGTTCCATGCTCCTCAAAACTCCAGTCTTCCTGATCAGAGGCCTTTCTGCCAGATGTAGTTTATCGTTGTACCCAGGATTATGTAAAGCAAAGGTAACAGTCATGTTAACTGATTGTAATTAGGTTGGATTTACTTAAGAATGAAGTAATAAGAAAGTTGATAGGAGTATGCAAGATTTCTTTCCTCCTTTTCCTAAGTTTCCTCAATTTTCATATTCTACCACCTAATCTTCTATTCAAATCATATACCTCATTCAGCATTACTGTTCTGTATGTAAACTAACTTGAGTGGCTCTTGAACTGTGCATTGGGTGAAATTTAGTATTAAAAAAACAAAAAAGTACAACAAATACATTAGCAGGCATGAACTTACAGAATAAAATACTGTTGATTTTATCAAGTCACTAATCATGTGTTTTTGACATCTAAGTTATTGAAAAAAAAAAAAAAAAAAAAAACAGTATTTATTTAGTTTCTTTAACACATCAAATGATAGTGTACAAGTGTACTGTGGACATTTTTGATTAGGCATTATTTAATTGGTCAGAGGTTATATTGACTAGCCAATTAGAAAACAGATGAAACAAAGCTTTCTAGTGGAAAATAATTTTGAACAACAGGGTTTTTGAGTCGTGAATAATTCAGATGTGAAATAATTTGCCACTCCCAACTAACACCACTGGTTTTCAGCAATGGTTTGAGTAGCAGCTAAGAAGCATTGATCAATTCTTGCCGAGAAGTTTCATTGATAAAATCAAATGTATTTCAGAAAATTGAATCAGATATTAGAAGATTGGAAACCTCAAATCTAATAACAACCCAAGTTAATCATTGGAACAGCCAAAAGAAGAAAAACAGAATTTGCCTTGCAGCTGGAGAGAGACTGCAGTGCCAACCACAACCAGCCATGGTCCTGAAATCATTCTCCCTTGTCAAGACCTCCTAAAGCTATCGCCACTGAGCATGCCCAGTGGCTTTGGTCTAATTAACCTTAGATTCAACTGCCTGTCAAACTTACCCTCATAGATATGCATTTCCAGTTTGATATTTTTTTTTTATGTTGCATATGATTTTATAATTATATTATAATAAACTCCTATTACTTAACAGTTTTTGAAGTCAACAACATCCATGGCAACTTTGGCTTGTGAACAGACCAACCCAGTTAGACAGGATTCTAACCAATACCTTTTCTATCCCTTTATTTGAGCATGACACATTTCTGCTTGTAATAACTCCACCTCCCTTTCTGTAAATCTTTTGACACAGTGTGAGTGCATAAGTGATGGAGTGAGACCTTGGAACTGATAGGTGACGGAACTAATGACCTGATGAGGATGGTGACCACACACCAAACAAATATTGTTACAAAAAGGAAATGATGACTTATTATTAAAGTAGAATAAGTATATAAAAGCAGCAGAGGAATAATTCGATTGAATAAATTAGTAAATTCTTATTGAACAACCTGGAAATAGTGGCAGCAAATAATGAATGCATTAAGTCAGAGACATAAAAAAGTGACAAAAATAATTCTTGGATTAATAAAATTAGTACAAAACTCATATTCAATAATTATTCATTTTTGGCTTTTCATCGCAAACATCTACTCAAATGATTATTCTACAGATGTTGGTAAACAGCAAGGATTAAAAATAAAGACTAAGCAAGACTCAAACTGATTCCTTTTGCCTCAGCAAGCATATTTAACTGTGACAGCTGTTCTTACCAAATGAGCTACAAGAGTTCATATGGTTAGCAAATGATCAAACCTACACTTTGACATTCTTTATCCTCTGACTGCTCAGCACAAGCACATTTTATATTGTTCTGTTTACATGTATTCGTAATCTAAGTTATATGTTCAACATTTGAGACAAAGTATTGTTAAATCCAATCTGATTTAAATTATGTTTTAGCATTTGTACAAATCTTGGAAAACAGAAAAGTCCCATTTGGTGCACCGGGCTTCATTTTTTTTTTTTTTTAACACCAATCTGAATTTTAAACATTTAAGTTCCTCTGAAGAAAATTCCTGTTCTTAAATAACATTTATCATTTACAAATAATATTTCATATTTAAAGTAAAATGCCAATTGTCTTAATTCATCAAATACTATTCATTTGCTATTTAAATATCACTTTATAGTGCTCAAGTATTCTTATATGGTGAGAAAAAGAAAAAAAAAAAAAAAAAAAATTTTTCATAAAATGCTCTCCGACTGATTGATTACTTTTGAGATGTGGTCAAGTTGATTTTATTAGCAGGTCAGCTACCCAAGAGGTTCTTGTTTACTTAGTCACAATGTTCAAGTAGTTGTTATTATTATTATTATTAAGAAGAAGAAGAAGAGGAAGAAGAAGAAGAAGAAGAGGAAGAAGAAGAAGAAGAAGAGGAAGAAGAAGAAGAGGAAGAAGAAGAGGAAGAAAGTATTTTTAATAGTTTGCAAACAAATTATTTTATTATTTATCAACTTCTTGTTTATATTAGCCACTACAATAGGATTTATAAAAATTATGTAAAAAAATTTCATTCACTATTGTGATTACATAGTAACATAGCATTTATTAAAAGCATACATAAGTATGTAAATGTCAAAATTTCCATTGTACTTTTAATGCTTGAACAGACAGAGTAACTATTATATAAATTTAAAAAAAGAAAATTATTTAATACTTAGCTATTTTCTACTATAAAGCTTATACAAACATTAACTCCAGAGGCATGCCTAGAGTTACAATGTATACATTTGGTATATCATGTTTAGGTGAATATGACCAATTCATGTGATAAGAATCCTAAGGAGACTAACTGCAGTTAAGGAACAAAGTTAAATGCAGAAAGATCCAGAACTAGAGGAAAAGAGGAGTAGACTTGACTGATGTTTATTTCAATTAAATATGTAAAAAAGAACTAATAGAAGACAATTTCAAGAAATTAGATGAATTAAGAGCTTAAAGAATTGAACACAAATATTAATTGGAAATGGTAAAAACTGGTATGGCCCTGTCTTCAACTGCTACACTTACTGAGTTGAGCAAAAATTATTTCCTTAGATGAAATAAAAAATGACCACTAAAAAGCCTTGAGATTAAGTTGTTTACATAAAGACTTAGCTATCAGATTGGGTAAGCAGTTATTTTTTTTTTTTTTTTTTAAGATCTAGGAAAATAAGATTTACTTGTCTATTCTGTTTCGTAATCACTAACCTACAATATAGAATTTTCATTGGACTTCCCAGTAGTACTTATTCTTAAGCAAGGGATAAAATTTCTGTGATATGATAAACAAGGATGACTGGTTATAAAAATCAATTAAATGGGGGGAGGGGGTAATCAGCAAATCTTGATATTACTAATTATCAACCAATTGATCTGTGCAACATTAAATGATGCACAAATTGTCACCTATTTTCAAACTACATGATGCATATGTATTTATATTTAACTTTAAGTTAACAGTGTTCCCTTATTACATCATTACACTATACAAATGACAATGTCAATATTTAAAAATTCAATTTTCAAAAGCAATTAATATCTATCATCATTATTTTTGCTGCCAAAGTATTGTATTTTGGTAATGGCTAAACAAGTATCAGAAAGCACTCAAACGTTTTGACCATTTTTACAAACAGTAACCATTGACTTACATTTACTCATACAGAAACAGGAAAGGTTAAGAAATTATTTTAAAAAAAAACAAAAAAAAAAAAACATTTAGATTTCTGGTCTTTGGCCTTTAAATCAAACATGCACACAGAGTTACACCTGTATAAATAAGTTTATTACTCAACAAATATATTAACATAGAGATAAATAAAAAAAAATGAGTGTCTACGCACTTACAAAAGTATTTTGTAAAAGAAAGTGTTGAAAAGTTCTCAGCCCAACCAAGAAGCCATTAAATATTAAGTTTTATCAGTTTTTAGGAAATGAGTTGTGAAAAAAAAAAAAAAAAAACACTTTCAATGGCTTCTCATAATTGTATAGACCATTAACTTATATTTCAGTATTGAAAGCAACATTACAACAGGCTTTTATTGAATGGTTTTTAAAAAAGGTTATTAAAAAAATAAATAAATAAATAAAAAATAAGGTATGGGTGGTCACCACATATCTCTTCTGCCTTTTTTAAGCAGTAACTGCTTAGAAATGAAATGTATGTTCTGCTTTTTAAACCAATCATAGCTGAACCCATTACAACATGAGGAACACAACTTCAGAATAATACATTTTCTCAAATTTCTTTATCTCTAAGAATTGGAGATGCGACATTTTAAAATGTAAATGGTATTAATTCATGGCATGTTTTTGCCAAAAAAACAATATCAGCAGAAAATTGTATAAATCCTTCTAAAAACAAAAAGATCAGTCAGTTATCATTTAAATGTCATTAATCATGAGTTCAAAGATGAAATTCCTCAAAGAACCATTGACATATGCATTTTCATCTTTGCTTTTATCACATTTCAGTAATGTCTTTGGTTTTCTTCAGGTAGAAAATTTACAAATTCTGTTTATTACTTTCAATCTAATTGAGAAAATAAGCACTCCAGTATGCAGTGTGATAAAGCACATTCAGCTTCTACCTTCAAGAGTAGGAATGAAAATGATAGGAAATCCCACTGAAAAGTGTATAATACAAGAGAAACTATGCAAATAAGCCTCACAAAAGGCTGTACATGCAGAACCAGGACAGAATTCTATGCTCTATAGGAGTTTGTGTTTATAAGCATAAACTCTCACAAACAGTTACTTTCAAAGTTGAAAAAAGACAAGAGTGTTGTGTGTGTACTAAGAGACTTTGCATTTGTACTGCTACATTCAGTTTACCTATAGCTATAATTCATTTCAACTAGTGATTGAATTTCTTCATATTGCAGGAGCCATCATCACTCAGATCTAGAAATAACCATCGATAAAAGTATGTAGTGGCAGCCATCAACACAGTAACCACTCACATTCATGAAACTCACAATTTTCATATTTATCTCTTGTTTCAAACTCACCAATTTGAATAAAAATTGTTCCTCTTTCATGGTGTTTATTTGACTGTGCAATCATCTATAACAAAACTCAAGCATTACGAGTCATAATATAACTGCTGTCAGCTGTGTACTGACCTGGGTTTTGTGACGGTTTAGAAAAAAGTTTACATCCTATTTTCACCATTCACAAGATGTAGTAAACATGCTATTTTTAACTTTTCTAAATACATGTTGAACTAGCTTTCTAATGATCTGAAAAAGACAAGGACAAAATTGTTTTATTTTTTTTTTTTTCCTGTCAAAACTATATTACGACTGAATTTATCCTCTTCAAATACTTTGTACCTCAAGAGATAACATATCATTTGGAAAGTGTTCTATAAGTTTTCATTTGAACAGTATATGAAACTAAACATTTCCTTCAAAAAGGAGACAGCAGCAAGCATTAAAACAGTCTAACTGATGTGATTCCGAGATAGTAAACAGCCAAAATGGCGTCAGTTTTAAGTCATGATGCTGCAGTCTTCAATTTACACAAATTTCATGTCCTTGGTGAGTATTCATGTAATTCTTCAATTAATTTTCTTTTCAATGCTTAGTGCTCGTGTTCAAAATATATATTGAAGTAATAACCCGTGTAGATTAAATGCTTGTTGTATGACAGTATTTCACCAGCTATATCTGCAACATGTTGATTTCACTGACCAGTCATAGTTTGAATTAAATATTCTACTTCAAAAGTAGGAATTTTAAACAATTTTTTTTTTTTGGTAATTTATTAACTTGTGTATTTTCATGCTTTTACTAAGATTTCCTTCTATATTTGGACTGTTGTATCACATTTAGGAAAAGCAAAGTAATATTTATTTACACACTATACTGAAGGTATATGCAACATGTGCTCCAAATTTAAATTGAATCCATTCATTACGTCAAAATTATAACCATTTTTACTTTGTACCGTGCAAATCTGTACATCTCATTTTGGCTAAAATTACTAAATATGTGACAGTATGTAATTGGTATGAACTGGAAAAAAAAATGAACATATTCTATATATAGTAGTCTCTTTGCAGAAATAATTTCAGGCTGAGCCCTGATCTAGATTTGATGCTATGTTTAGCCAAAATGAGCAGTTGTCTAAAAGTGCATATGTCAATTTGGGTATTTTGTAATTTTCAGCCTTGTGCTATTCATAACTTACATGTCAGAACCATTTCATAATGCATATGAAGTTTTATGAATGAAAAATGCATATTAAATGTAATCTGTGTATTCCTTAATTTGGGATGACCATATATGGCTAAACACAGTTCATACATGATGACCATATATGTTTAAACACGGCTCTCTAGAGATACTACTGTGTAAATAGTGCTAATATTTAAATGCCTGAAACTAAAAAATGATTCAAGATATCAAGAACTTTTTGCATTCTGCTTAGAATATTTATCTCTTTAGAACAAGTATATAATACTTTATGGTTAATTTTATTCAAATTTTAGCTGCAGATGCCTACTAAAAGAGAAACACCTAACTATATAAAATGAGTAACACTGAAATGAACATCACTCAAAATATCATTATAAAACAAGTTGAGCCTAAATGCCATCTTTAATATCGAGTCAAAATCTTTCCTAATACCATATTTAAATATATTTATAACACAATGAAAGAAAAAGGAACAGAAATTTGAATTACTCGTTTTTATGACTTCATACCTTTGTTTTATTAATAATAAAAGAATATTTGTTTCAAGGAAGGTTTTGTTTGTTTTACATTCTTGCAATCTGGTCCTTGGATACAAAATGAATATTGGATTAGTTTCAGTTACTCTGGTTGTCCTTTAGTATTGAGTAGTGAGTTTAGTTCTCACTAGATTCCCTATACATGTGGCTTGAATAACTAACATTTCTAGAAAATATATTTTTCATTATCATACACATGCAGGCAGTGTTTTAAAGAAATGAATATCAAACTCAAATACTTAAAACTCCTACTAGTTAATTCATCAGATATTTAAGTCATGTTTATTCATAAAAAGTTCATCATGAACACAGAGTCTCTCTTTTTGGAAGAAATGGACTCAAAAATATAAATAAACCAATAGACAAATCTGTATTCAGAAAATCCATCCACTGATAACCAAGGAATGGATCTGAAGCATGACATATTTCTCTTTACTTGTGACTTTTCATTCTACAAGAAATTAGTAATTACATATGGTCACAGCATGCATAAAGATGTAACCATAGTCTTCATGCTGCTACTGCAATGACCATGCATAATCTAATAAGGAAAAAAAAAAAAAAAAAAAAAGAAGCCCCACTGAAAATGCAAACAATTATGAGACAGTTTGTCACAATATTAACATATCCAGAGTATGAGGATAAAATAAGTACCTTTTATATAAAATAGTTCATGGTGAAAGATCAATAACATAAGTGACAAAATTTAAATATAATTTGTAAATGGTATACACTAAAAGACTAAATTTTCTTGTTTTATCATTAAAATTCCATTACTAAGTTTTTAACAAGTCTTTCAATTATTATACATTCCCTGTGAGTAGTGTTATAAATTTATAAAATAAGTATGAACAAAGTAAATGAAAGTAGTCCTTCTGATGAAAATGTTTTTCCCCCAAAATATATATTACTGCCCAAAAGTAAATGAACCCATAAAATAGTATTAAAAAAAGTCTCTTTTTTTCAGATAATCAACAAATCTTAATTAAACAATAAATTCATAAAGAAAAACCTTTAAACAAATCACAACCAATTTCAAAAATTTTTATCAACTGGAATAAAAATATTAAAAATTAAGATATGCAAAAGTAAGTGAACCCTTACATTTAATATTTGGTGATTCCTCCTTTTGAGGTCACAACATCAGCCAGTCTTTTTCTATAAGTTTCTGGCAATGATGAGCATCAATTTTTGACCATTCTTGACAAAACTCCCACAATTACTTGATATTACTTGGATTTCTTGTATGTACTACCTTCTTTAATTTGAACCACAGATTTTCAATTGGGTTTAGATCAGTTTTAAATAAAATTGTTAACTTATAACCTTTCCTAACATCCTTTCCATCAGAAGATCATTAAGATAGCAGTAATAGATGAGCACATATTACAACATTTAGCAGACTTTTCAAAACAAGTTAAAAAAAAATAGTGAGCATGCCCAACATGTTGGGATTATGGATTAGCAAAAAACTAAAATTAGGATGGGGTTCTGATAAGCAATTGTTTGTTTTTTGTTTCATTTTATTTTGTTAAATAAAAAGGAACTGAGAAAACTTCAGATACACATGACAAAGAACAAGGTTGTAATGATGAGGCTATTAAGTCAAACCCTAATATTTTCATGTGTGTTGAGTTATGACAGACCAATAAAACCAACCATTATATACAATTGCATATGCTACTTCAGTCAGTTATGTGCCATGTGTGAGAGGATTCATACCTTTCTCAAGGGCATTAGTACATAAGTGAATGTAATAGATAGAATCGGAGAGCAGAATTCAAATTCCACTCAAATCCATTACATTCACTTATGCGCTAATACCCTTGGGAAAGGTATGAATCCTCTTCTCCCCCGCCGCTATGGGTCAATAGCAGGACAGACCAGGTTCTATAGCTTTGGATGGCAACTGAAAAAAAATCTTGCCTCATCAGTCATGTATCAAAAGATACATGATTGCCTAAGCATGTATCACGCATAGCACATAACTGACTAATATGCTCCTTGTCTCAGCACTTTATTTTGATGAAATCTCGTAAAATTTAATAATTAAATAAAATTATTCTCATATTACATAATTATCTTCTACAGTTTTAATACAGGTAACTATAAATGTAAAAAAAAAAAAAAAAAAAAAAGATAATCATCTACTTGGAAATTCTGAAAAAAAGCAGAGAGCAAGCAAACAGCCATGATAAAAGAAATAGATGGTGGAAAAAAAAAAGGACATCATCAATATCAGAAACCCTACAAGGAAAAATGTAAGATGAAAGCCATTAGCTCATTCAGATTTATCTTTATATTAATATAGGTTCAGATGATTCTGACTGATAAAACATCATGCAATAACATGAAAAAAAAAAAAAAAAAAAAATGGTTCAATCACAAGTTATAGATTCCAAAATTAGATAGGTGCCTCTTCTAACATAAAGCAATGTTGATGCTGGGTGTTTTGAGGAATCATACAGATGATGTGAGAGGAGAGGAAAACTTTAGATGATACCATAAAAAAACTATTCTAAAGAAGGAAAACTTTTGATAGACTGATATATTAAATAGCCTGTTTTTTCTGTAACCAAAGAAAGGGAGTTTAGAGAATATAAGAACTTTTTAATGGTCAGAGTTAAGATAGATGAAAGAGAGAGAGTCTTCTTTTTTAAAAAGACTACTTTCTTCCTTAATTTGCATGTGAAACAGAAAGATGACAGAGCACTATGACTAGAAGTTGGTCCTAAAACCAGTCAACCTAAAATAGTTATCATTCTTACAATTATTAACCTATGAAAGAATAACATAAATTAATTTTGAGTTATAAGGTCAATAAATTACAAAACACACACACACACACCAAATACAACAATTTTATGAGATTAACTTGAGAAAGTAGATCCATCTTAATTCCCATAAATTATTTCTAAAAGAAAATTCTTTTTTCCAACATCAATCAGACATGTTCAATTTAAAGGATAAGCAAATGATGACAATGGCAATAAATACCAATCTCCTTTTCTGCTTTCATAAAATAGAATTGAATACTAATGTTAAAGGACCAATCTTAGATCAATTGTAGTTTTGATTAATAATAATTTGGAAGGTCTTAGTTAAACCATAGTAATTGAAAATTGATTTTTTATAGTTACCAACGCACAAATGAACCACACTAATCGAGGGGTTCCCGATATATAATCTCCCTTGCCTCAGTGGTAGCACAACTGAGCTTCATGCACAATGTAATTGTTGCTTTTGAACTGACTGTTGGTTAATTTAAATATTGATATTTATACTGTAATGACAATGATGCAGTCCATTTATTTACAAGGGTGGGGTGATAAAATAGAATGTGTGTATATATATATATATATATATATATATATATACACACACACACTTCCAAATATATATTATAATTATTTTCTATTTTAAAAATATGGTTCCATTGCTCCACAGAAATTACCAGTTTCGAAAACAGAAACTAAAATTTTAAATTTAATTAAAAAATTAAATTTAAAATCCATAGCTCCATTCTATTCTCAAGCAATTTTTGGAAATTTAAATTTAAATTTACTTAATTTATAAGCACAGGCAATCTTAATATTTTAAGTTGTTAAGGTTACAGAAAAATCCAATCATTTTGTTAAAGTGTGGTTGGTTTTAATTTCTCTAGACAACATATGTATCAAATATAAGTTACTTTCAAAATCAGGTTACGTTGAGGTGGGGTAGGGGTGCCTGCTCACAAACAATGACATCCATTTTTTGCATGTCAACTGTGTTTTTCAATGATAAAAAATTTTTGGCCTTCTTATTTGGCCTCTTAATTTGTAATTTTATACAAAGATTTCGTAAAAGGGTCATCTGAATATGACCAAATCATATTTTTAATATTTAAAATCTATTTCTACAAATTCAAAGTACTGTTCCTACATCTAATAACTAATAGACTACATTTTTACAATATATTAGAATTACATTTGTATTTAAAAAAACAATTTTTGATGTATGCACAAATGACATACTTAAAGAAATGAAATAGCTGTAAAATGAAATACATGCAAACAGATAAACATAGGCATACACACCTATCCAAAAAAATTATAAATACACACATATACATGTGTATATACAACTCCCAATAAATCCAATGTATATATCTTCATACAATTCACATAATTGCAGATACCTACATATAAATGCACATCCATCCTTTAAAAGAAATAACAAAATATACATATTTACAAAATACATATTAGCTAAATAAGAAACATACATACAAGCAAATAATATATATTTATATAACTAGTAAATATAAAAGAAAATGTTAATGATATATATTAAGAAAAAAAAGAAAATGGGGATATATGACAAGAATTTAAAAAGCTGGTTCAACATTTTAAGATATTTGTTTTAGGTCTACATGTGACCACAATTCATTTCTTTTAGTCAGTAAATTAGGCTTATTTATTTTTAAGAGTGACCTACTTTTTAAAAGGCAAAGACGATATCTTTCACCTTTAACATTGTAAGATTTAGGGAGAACTGTATTATATATTTATTGTTAGTTTGTGGTTGTAAAACCTATGTTTCCAATCTGTTTTAGTTGAACTAATGTAAATTTTTTTTGTTCTTTACCAGATCTTATATTAGCTCTAGGGATAATATTAGTCAAACATTGACTGTTTAAGGGACAGTTCATATTATTTCAGCAGTAAAACTTTTAAAAAAAATCTTCTTCAATGTTGTTGAATTTTTTTTTAATGTTTATCTATTAGCTTGAGAAAGATTCTATCAATCTGTTGTAGAGTAATTTTCACAGTGGAAGCTTGTATTTCACTAAGTCGGTCCTAAATTAGGTTCGACATACAAAACGCCAGGAACTTGAAATAATAGTTAATGACGCAGCAATCTAGTTGTGGGGCTCATACTTTAATGTCCGACATCAACTGACTCACACAACTCACTCAGCTTCATTGGTGACTGCTACTACTACTACTTATCTGTGGGAGAGTCTATTTACAATAGAAATAGGTACGTTCCGGTATAACACAATCTTAGTTTAACATTGCAGCTATAAGGGGTATTAAATCATAACACGTTGCAACACAGTCTTGTATTTTTGCCTTTGGTTTTTTCAACGTATTCTATACTTATTTTATGTTTGCTTTCTTCTAGAGCTTTTACATATGTAAATTTAGCTTAAAATAGTTTCTAATAGCTGGGGTTAGTTGTTAATCCATATTGTACTGATCTATGTATATCCTTAAATATAATAGGGAGATAATTCACAAATCCCTGGTTATGTAAATCTTTCATATACAGTTTATATCTACCAGCATTCATATCCAAGATCACATCATGAAAGTTGATCACATTTGCATTTGTTGGAGTAGTGATTTTTAGGCCATGCTCTTTGAAGAATTGTACCACTTCTTTTCTTGATCTGTCTATGCTTGTTGGATTTTTATTATGTATTAATAAAAATTTTAGCTCTTATTATACATCATACACTATTTTACGAGCACCAGCATTCGATGTATGTGTGTGTATATATATAATAAAAATAACCAGATCTTGTTCTATTTTCTTCTACAAGTCATAATAAGGTTATCTTACATTTCCTTACAGATTTAATTATTTTTCAAATAAGTAGGAAAGATTGGGAAAGGAAAACAGACTGTCAAAATTTACAAATTGCATAAAGTAAAAATGACAGATACAGGATAAAAGTAAAGGTTGAGAGTGGGTAGAGGTTATAAAACTGACATGATTTGTTGATTACTTGTCATGGACTTAAATGAATGTGTATTGTGGTTTTAATATTTACAACAAGTAACAAAAGTAGCTGTAAGGCTGAGATGATTAAACATATCAAAGGTAAGAGAAGCAAAGAAAAAAAAAAGCATTGAGATCTGACAAATTTGAACAAATGGATGGAAGAACAAATACCACAAAGACAGATGCCATAAAGGAGTACATATTACTGAGTCAACAAAAACAAGAAGCTATGGAAGACCATGACTGACCATATCCTGAAGAGACAGATCTGACTTTGTAAATTGTTACTCATCTCTCTTTCAATTGAGCATCTAGAAAAACTGTTCATCTTGTCTGTAAATTGTTGATATCAACATAAAAATAATTATATAGTTGCATACAAATCACTCTCAATTATTTTTTTACCACACAAAATGGCTCAGGAAACATGTGGGTCCTATATTTAAACTGGTTGAGCAGCCTTGATGTAACTTGTCAATCAATCAAGAGACATTACTACACATGTATAAACACAAATACTTTCCCATAGAATTACTCAGTTGTCAATGAGATGCCACTGAATGAGTTTGTGTACTGTGTGACTAGCACATTCACAAAGACCAAATAAAGATTATTCATGTCTTGTGCAAAAAAAAAAAAAAAACTTTACATCACCAAAGTCTATTTTTGGTTCCTGTAATTTGTACTTTCCCAAAGCTTAAATCATCATTGAAATGCTGGATAAAATTAAAGAAAATGCTAGTGGTAATCCTAAAAGAAGGATTTGCAGTAGAGGTGATCAGTTTAGCAATTTATGTTTCGGTATCAGTTTCGTTTTCCTTGATACCGGTTTTCGATTCGGTTTTTAATTTAGTATTTTTGCTTTCTAAGGAAGCTATTCATTTTCTTCTTTAATGATTGCATTTCCAGTAGATATCTGATTTTGCTTGAGATTGATAAATTTGCAACTTAGTCTGTTCAACTTGCAATATCATGTATTTATTGTCCAATCTTAAAAATATTCATATGGCTGGAAAGAAAATAAAATAATCCTTCTAAATATGTAATTCGTATGTGTTTTTATTCATTTAATTTAAGAAAAAAAAAAAAAAAAAAAAAAAAAAGAGTTATTACTTCGACCAGTCAAAAACTTGAAATGATTTTTTTTTTTTTTCCAAGACTAAATTTTACACGCTACTCTGTTTCGCAGAATCAAAATGACAAATCTTTATCAATATTCTTGAAGTTGTACACTCAATTAGAAGACAACTTAAAATACAACCAGGAAAATATTCATTTCCTCTCTGACCCAAGGAAGTGAATTCCTTCAAAAATTCTTAAAAAAAAAAAAAAAAAAAAAAAAAAGATAATTCTTTTTTGGTATGTCAGTCAACTATCATTGGCGTTTTGCAAATTTCTTCTAAACAAGGAAAATCCAGTTATTTTTCCCCTAAATAAATTTGTTTTTATCTAGTGAATACACCTAAAATTAAATATTAAAAATAATTAAAAGCTTTTAATTTCATTTTTAGAATGTGTAGATGTCCAAATCTGCGAGTATCAGCTGTTCTTTTTTAGATACATATTTTAAAACTGAAATTAAAAACTATTTCAATCATTTTAATATAATCTTAAGTGTATTATTCGCCAGATAAAACCATAAAGATATTTGAAAAAATAAAATGAATTTTCCTTTTTAGAAGGAATTTTAATGGCAGATCAATAACAAACACACACACTAAAAAAAAAAAAAAAAAAAAATTTACTTTGGGTTAAAAAAAAAAAAAAAAAAAGACTTGCATTTTTGAAAATATACACATTTTAAAACCGAGATTAAAACTTACTTATTTTTTTAATATCTAATTTTATGTGTATTTGCTAGATAGAAACAATTTTATTTGTAGAAAACAGAGACTCACATATCTGGAAATTAAGAACTATTTTAATTATTCTTCATATCTAATTTATTTGCATTCCCTAGATAAAAAGAACAAATTTATTCATTAAAAAAAAAAATCTACATTCATTTTTCTTGTTTACAACTTTATTTTGTGATTGGCATAATGGCTTGCTAGAAAACCCTTACAAATTTACTGCAAAAAGTTTTGTTTTTTTTAAATTGAAACAGGTTTCACTTTCAGACACGTATTTCCTTTTTTTCTTCTTCGTTTCTTTTGTAAACAAATAGACTTGATTTCACATTTATTTCCTAAAACTAGTCAATTAAATGTTTTAACATTTTTGTTCAATCTTTTTCTCTTACAATGGTATAAATATTGATAAAATTTAATTTTAATAACATCTGAAAGTCTTTTTCAATAGAGTTTTTTTGGATATGTAGTGATATAAAAACGAAACCGAAAAAGTTGGTTTTTCAGTTAAACTGCACATCTCTAATTTGCAGATAATTTTGAAGAGAATAAAAGAAGATTATATAAGTGTATGAGATTCAAAGGAAAATACTTTGGAGATACTGAAGTAACACTGTTGTAGGCAGGCTATATTTTTCTTTTTTAATATTAAGTGTTAGTTTAATCTGGCACAAGGCCATATGAATAAGATGGCACAAAAGAGGAATATGTTACACCAATCTTACAAGTGAAAAGAGCCTACCTTTATTAAAATTCAGACTTTTAGCAGGGTTCACATAGATGTCTCCGGTAAAAAAAATATCCTACTATTTCAGTAACCTAACTTCATAATTAAAAAATCATCAAAAGAATTATCTAAAGAGATAAAATAATACATCAGACATAGTTTGTCATAAGGCAAAGAGATTTGTAGATTTTCATTATGGCAGCAAGGATATTGTTAAATTTGAGCCAACTTAGGCTGAGATAATTGCATATGACTGGTACCAGAAGTTAGTGTCTCAATACAAGTAAAAACCAGGCTTTCAAATGATGATTTTCAAGGTAGGTAATACATCACCACTTGAAACACTGGCATAATAATCTTCCTACTCCCATTTCCTCCCCAAATCATTGTACAAAACTAGTTTCCTAAATATTCAGTTGCTTTATTTTGAGGTTCAATAATTGTGTTTGGATAACTTCCCTTCCTCTTCCCTAATCAGTATCCACCACACTTGGACAGTCATGTCACCATTAATTGCCAATCATTGAAGCTCATTCTTTACAGAAAACACATTTTAGAGTAGATGTCATGAAAAGATAATGCTTACCTGACACATGAGTAAAAAAACAAACATTTACAACATGACATGCTGGATGTAACATTCACTAGCTTTCCTATTCAGGGTCAGACAGAAGGCATGTAACACATTTCTACACTTTGTATGTTTTTTTTTTCTATAAAATGAAACCTTCATTTTTCCCTACCCATCTTTATTTTTTATTTATGTTTGAGTAACTATCTGTACCTCAGGCCAGTACTATTAAAGTCACCCACATGTGGTAAACTCAATTGGATAATCATGAAATAGAATGGCATGAAAGTATTAAGCAGAAAGTATTTAGCCATCCTGATTTCCTTATTGTCAAAAGTCAACCAGATGTTAAAATAAATTGTGGGGAACAAAAAAACATCTTTAAAATTTGGGATCAACAGGAAAACCTGAAGATGCAAGATTTTTTCTTTCAAGGTTTTGTATCTGAACAAAAAATGATATATATAAAAAATTATGGGAAAATTATGAAACAAAGGAGTAAGAAAAAGAAAAAAAAAAAATCAAAGATTAAAATCAACAGAAGAAACAAGAATGTCAAAGTTATAAAAGGTAAAACACACAAGTCAAATGCAAAAGTTATTTTATGGCAATTTACAAGAAAGGAAAAATTGGGATAAAATAAAACAATCTCTCAGTAAGCCAGGCCAATGCTAAAAGGAAAATGCAACAAAATTCTTCAACCTACACAAAATCAAAAATGAAAAAAAAAAAAAAAACAGAACCTGAAAAACAGTGGCACATTTGTTTAAAATATCACAAGAACTGATAAGAATTTGTCAGATACATTTACCGTTCTCAGCCTTAGTCTTAAATTTATCTGAAAACATTTGGGTCCAATTACCAAGAAGTTCTTTCAATTGGAATTGGTCAATTCAAAATGTTTGGTTTTCTTTATAGCCAACTTTATTCTGAAAAGTAATGTGTCATTTTCCTAAGTTCTTGTTTCTTTTTGAAGACATTATCACTACCATGATAGCATAACAAAGAATGAATAAACTGTTTGTGGATTTTATAATATATTTAATGTCAGCAGATTGAACAACTTAAATGCATTCCCTTTAGCAAGTAAGTGTACTTAAAAAAAAAAAAAAAAACTAAAAATTTTACATGGACACACTGTCTTGCAAAATTCAATGGTTTTAAAAATTACAGAATATGACTAAATTTAAACAAGTTCTACAAAGCCTATAATTGCAATTCATATAAAATTCAGTACTTGCAAAATCCATTATACCCCCATCTACAACAAGAACTAATAACACAGCAAATAGAAAATAAATATAAAAAAATAAAAGGCTATTTGAAAAAAAATTGCCATTTTTTTTCTGAAATTAATATAGCAGGGCACTCTTCATTGTGCAGTGCATAAAATGTATTGGCTGTTGCTAGGCAATTCAACATGGTAAACATCTGAACAAATCTTCAGATGAGAAATAAAATGGCAGATTCAGGTCAAGAAATTGCAATGGTGAAAACATGAATATCAATGTAGCTTCCTGATTAACAGATTGTTAGTTAATGAAATCTTCTCAGCTTACTTCCTGTCAATTACAAATTAAGATCCAATAAAAAGTATTTGTTTTTTTAATTAAGAATGAAAATACATAATCAAGTAATTAGAGGTGAAAATTGTAATCAAATTTCAAGTAAACCTGACAATGCATAATTTAAAAAAAAAAAAAAAACAAAAAAAAACATTCAAAATATGAATTTCATTAAGAATTTTTGGAATTACTTTGTAATAAATATTTTATAGTAAAACAGTACCAGTTTTCTCACCCAGGTGTAGTAGTTAGGAAACTCATCTTACATGAATTCAATCTTCAATAAGCATCCATAATTGTGGGACAGACTAAGCTTAATAAATACTAATAGTACTAATACTACATTTAAATAGTAATATCACAGTAGATATAAATATATTTATCATAATATGAAATACAACACTACAAAGTATATTACAATTCATATAAAAGCATTAGTATATAATGATGACTGGTATCAAATAGTATCATTGTAACAGTAAATGTAGCAACACATGCTGTGTATATTTCCATAGAAACCTCAGGCTCAAGAACACTTGATCACAGTATAAGGTGTAACACTATACCAGAGTGAGGATGTGGTGGTTTGATATGTGAATTTCTTTACATTAGCCTTTTCTCATCCTCACTTAATTTTTGACAAAGTTGTAGCACAATGGTTTGGAGTATTTGCCTTATTTACTGGTTCACCGATACACTGGACAGGATATCCATATATCCACATGGTTAAATAAGACCTGAAGAAATCACAAATTCAATTGAAATGTTACAATCCCAAGTGAGCCATATATCACACAAAATTAAAATTAATAGATTCTCAAAGAGTGACTAAAGTCTTGAAATAATGATGAAAAAGGCCAGAATACATTGTAACAAAATATATTAGCTGTTGGCTACATAGATGTTTCAAACTAGCATCTTCCTTTTTCCAATTCTAATGTTTGACAGCAGTATGTAGTAGTCTTAATAATTGTGAACAAGAGATTCCAAGTTATGATGAGAGAACAAAGTTGTATGTGTGTTTGCTCATTCTTACACTTTCCAAAGGTTGGGATGGTAACATTGTGGTCCATTCTTATGACTGCTGCTACAATCCGCTGCTTCCATGTCTCTTATCTCTAGTAGCCTCAGCAGAACTCCCACATATATATATATATATATATATATATATATATATAAAATGCAGCTTGTCACCAACAATGTACTGGTACAATCTGACCATTAATTACATTACCTAAGGGTCTCCTTCATTCCAGACAGTACATGGCTACCTAGATTCTTGATTAAGTTTTAATGACTCATTTCCCAAAAACTATTCTTCCTGCAAGACCACTAATGAATAGTTCTTTATGGAAACAAACCACATTGCCAAGTTTTTCAGAAAGCTCTTTTCAAATTATTATGACTAAGAATTCATACCAATCTAATGGGTTGATCTTTATTTAAGCAACTTAATCACAAGTATTTTTAGAAATTATGTTTTTATTTCAATCAAAAAAGTAGTTCATCATTTGTCATCATTTTCTCTTGGCAAGTGTTGTGGGTAGATACAGGGCAGTGCCCAGTTATACTAAGTTATCTCCGAGTTAATATATGCCAGTTCAGTTTCTTAAGAACCCCCTCAAGCCATCTGATTACTTGAAACTAATAAACTAATTGACTACTTTTTTTTTTCTTTTTTAAATCAGTTTTTTTCCATATTGAATTCCAATAATCATTAATTACAATCAACCTTTTCACACACCTTCCTCCCATTCTATACTACAAAACCTAGTCTTTCTACATTTAACTGT
Source organism: Acanthosepion pharaonis (assembly GCA_903632075.3). NCBI lineage: Eukaryota > Metazoa > Mollusca > Cephalopoda > Sepiida > Sepiidae > Acanthosepion > Acanthosepion pharaonis. Next base: position 1,048,417 of record CAHIKZ030002633.1, read on the forward strand.
TCAGATACCACTGTCAAACAATCTTGTCACCTCCTCAAACTTATCACAACATAATATCCCAACAGTCTCAAGAATAGAACATTCATAACAATATATGACATTAAATAAATATCAAATATTTATTGGCACTAAAGTGTATAAGACCACAAAACAAGATTACAGATATACTTTATATGATGAGAGAAAAATATTTTGATCAATATATGTTCAACTTGAGCAGAAGCCACAAGATGAGGTAAATTTGACAGAGTCAATGTCCACAGTAATCTAATTTACAAAATCTGATACCAAGATCATATAAATATTTAATTTACAAAATAAGTAATAATATAAGTAACAAAAATGTTATTTTTTGTGGGTAGACTGTTAATTTGATCAACTTATTTTGAATAGGTAGAAACCAAAAATAGTTTTAGTAATCTTATTTCAAAATCTGCACAATATATAGAAAGCAGATCACAAATCAAATAGCTCCAGTAGTGAGATTCAAACTCTTCCAATGGCTGCTTTAGCAATATTTACAAAGATTTTAATAAAAAATATATATTAATTTAAAGTATCAAAATCATTTGTCACAACTATTTCTATATCTTAAGATTATTATTCAACCTATTAGTATTCATGTCCTTGATGTTTTTTGAAATTTCAACTGATGTATTTTTATCCTGCAGCAGATAGTCAATGTATATGCTCTTTTAGACATAGATTAATTCTTGATGAAAGAAGAAAAGCATACAAAATCCTTACAAAATGAAATGCAATAAACAAAAATACTAGGTTTATAATACTGCATACATTCTTTGCCTACTAAACTTAAAACATTTGACTATACCAAATATAAAAATTATAACCAATAAACCCAACACAAAGTTTAGGTCAGCAAAAAAAAATATAGAATCAACAATTCATCAGAAGCTGGATTATGTAAGACTACCTGCAGCTACAATAAATATATAAGAGAAACATCAAAAAATATAAAAACCTGCATTTATGAATACAGAATACAGTTGAAATAAACCATTGAACTCTTTAGTATCACATAGAAACAAAATATACTATAATTTTGATTGGAAAAAATGATACCTTAGTAAAAATAAACAACCTATTACAGAGAAAATTACAATGAATAGTAATAAATCAACAAATACACACCAAACACACATGTATATCACCAATATTCATAAAATCTATAATTAAAGAATGTAGGATCCATACATTAGAAGAGAATAAATTTAGTAGTACATTCTTCCAACATTCATCATATCGCACTTAATTTTTAATACATACTTAAACTACCACTTCAAAAATTAAATACACAAACAGGAACCATGAGATATAAACATGACATTTACACAATGAAAATAAAATATAGAATTTCAAAATTGATAGAGGCATAAACACTAACACAAATATACATGTGATATCTACACAACTAATAAAAATAAAAAATTTTAAAACTGTAATCAAATCATTTCACCCTCAATAATTCTGATGAAGCTAAATAGAGAAACTTGTCAAATTTATAAAGATTTCCTATTTGTTTCTTATTTAATCATTCTGTCATATTTTTATCCATATTTTCAACTTCTGGTTGTATATCCAAGTATAAAAAAAACGCTTAAAATAAACTTTAAGAACAATGATAGTTTCAAAATTTCACAAAAATATTTATCAAGAAAGTAAACAGTTTAAAAAATGTCTTCAGAAAGTAACAGTATTGTATGGGATTTCAATCACACTTCACTTATCAACAGAACTGGATAATCAATAAGAGTATTTCAAGATGAATTAAATTTTTTCTATTAACCTATATTGCAAATACCCTGAAATAGTCATCCAAGCAAAACTGAGTTCAACTATATCAGAAATCAATGTAACCAACATCCTATATTAATTCTGTGCATTAGAATTATATTCCAATAGAAAAAATATGCAAAGTGGACAGATTTTATTGAAAGAAAACAAAACTCCTGCTACACTGACAATTCTTACACAACAAAACACAAATGAAAAAAAATCTAACAGAACAAGTATATAAAATTATTCAGGAATTCCCAACAACATTATAAGACAATCAATATCAGGAATTCAAACAAAGCAAACATTTTCAATTGAATTTATAATAAAATAAAATGAAGCCATAACATGTTAACAAAAATTGCTGCTTGGCTAATATGATTAAGCAATGATAAATCTGAACAATATCAAATGGGTTACCTTTTGGAAGAGAAAATTAAAGGCAAAATCATGATACCCGATTTATTTTCAAAGAGCCTTTACTTTTAAATACAATCTTATTAAACGATGTATGGATACAATTATGCACAAGTTTCTATTACAAATATAACAATACTAAAATCTATCTAAATAAGAAAAAGTTTTCCTCTCTACCAGACAGCAATCTAAAAAATGGTTGATAGAATCAAAGATCAAAGGGCTGCTCTGGGTATAGGCATTAAAGATTGTCAACTGTCCCTCCTAAATAAAATGAAACAAAGCAATATGCCGAATACAAATGCTTACAAGCAGAACAATTTCAAATCTGATACAAGCACCAACAAAGCAAAGACTGTTATAAAGAAATAAATAAACATACATATTATAAATAAAAGTCTATAGAAATCTCTAGTGACCATTCCCACTTCAAGTTTCACTGCACATGTCCAATTGCGATTTGATAGGAACTGAATGACAAACAGCCATGAAGATTAGCTAAAAGCAGACAAAACCTTTATGTATTGCAAATAACCTACATCTTTTTTTTTTAATTCTAATATTACCAGTGAGTAAAAGTGAACTGCAAAGCAAATTATATCTTTATTTCCTCCACACAATGATTCTAAATAGAAGAGAATTTCCATAAATCAGCAGTGGTCTCTGACTTCTGATATATGGATGAGCTTATACAAGTCAATAAATTCACTTTGTTTTAAGCTAAAAGCTATATAGACAATGGCTTCATAATCAAAGCTAAAAGGACATGACACTTTGATCAGTAGTTTTCTTATCATAACAGAACACAGCAAGGAGCTGATCAGAAATCAGAAAGTTACCAATGCAATAATGATAAATAAATTCAAGTTGGTGAATTATAGTCTAAACATTATAAGACATTCTAAAAACCAAATGTCATTGAAAAATCCAAATTATATATTAACCAAGTGAACTAAATCATCCAAGATGTGGCAATGATGTAACCATTCATATTTGATAGCATTTTTATATTATAAACAGAACAATATTATTTAAATAAAAAGGTTACTACACTATTGATAGTTAAAAAAAAAAAAAATTTAATAAAATTTTAGTCATATATTGTTCTAGGAATGTTTATTACCAAAAATGTTACTGCAATTTCAATCAATTTTGTATTTTGTTTTTTATAATGGTGTCCAGAAGGTACAAGGTGGAATAATAAATATTGTTATAGAAAATTGAATTAGAGTTCAAGTTCTGGATGAGGTTCACTTTCTCATGATGACTTCACAAAGGAAGTGAATTTCCTACTCATTGTTCTCCATTTCATCAGCAGATATTTTGACAAAAAGGTCTCATTACATATTGCCCATGAAATACCATGAAGGATGCAGCACAAACATTTGATTATTTCCTAAATCATTTATACAAATCAACCATAGGCCTTAAATTTGTATTGCATAATGACAGAAAACTTTTCATAATGTAAACTTTGTACATTATAGTATATATATATATATATATATATATATATATATAGTGTATTTAGGCAACAATCCCTTTTTTATACACATTTCATTAAAGACAACAGACAAGGAACTGTGATTAAGCTTTTTATTTAATTTTTCTTGTGTTTGAACAAATGTTTTCTTTTTTGGACACAGTTTATGTAGAAACTGTCCAAATGTTCTGTAATCCTGAGCATGTTTGGCTATACTTTTATCCATTATCAAGATTATTTTACTTTTTAACTGGATGTATGTGTTGTGTATGAATCTAGAGTTACAAGGATGTTTTATTTTCCGAACAGTCAGTACATTGTGGCCATGTTCAGAGTTAATATTATTGAATGTTGGCTTTTTCTTTTTTATTATTAAGTCTTTTTAATCCTTTTTAATATGTGGATGAGGTTATTATGCTTGTATTTTCTACTAGTATGTTTCAGATGGAGCCTAATAAGTTTGTGTGCGCATATTTAAATGTGTTCTGATGGAGCTGTGGTCGGATAGGTGTAATGTAAGTCGTCTGAATAGGTATGTAATAGTGTGACTCATGTAATTATTTATGACGACTTAGGTTATCCAGATGACTTACTATTATTACTATTACTAGTATTTACTAATATTTGCCTTTGTAATAGTTGTATTTTGGTTGTTTGTGTTGATCAATATGTGCATGACTTGTACTAAGTTTTAATAAGTGACAAGTTAATCTATGATAAAATGTGGTGCTTGTTTGACCAATTTTTTTTTAGTAGTAGTATTGAAGATTCAGGCTCTCAAAAGACATGAAAATACATAAACAACATTGATTTTACCTAGGATGGAGATTTCTGAAGTCCCAAGTTATTGGGAATGAACAAGGTAAATGGTATATCTAAGGTATTGCAATCATTGATATTTACTTGCAAATTATATTTTTAATGGCTTTTCATTGCGTTTCTATTCCAGCAATTAACCTTTCACTTATGAAAATGCAAAAAGAAAGAAAAAAAAAAAAAAATTGGTTTAAATTACAGGACATTTCAAAGGAAATACAAATACTTGAAATATAGTAAAACAATTGACCTAAAGAAAAAAAACAAAAGACTTGTTTTTAATCTGTAACATTTCAATAAAAATATCAATGTCAAATTATTGAAACATCATAAGAGAGTTCATGCTCCGCATACTGAACCAAAGGCTAAACAATGTAGGATTTAATTTCAAGTGACATGAACATATGCATAAAAACATAGCATAGATTTAATGTTCATTTATTACCAGAAACTCAGTTTTGCTATTCCATCTCATATGCAAAAATTTTCTAAATTAAGCTTATCAACCAAAAGAACGAACTTCAAACCACATCAATTAAGAAAAAATCTTTACTCAAGAGATAATCAAATACTAGTCAACCATCACTAATCTGATACTATTGGGATTTGTGCAATCACAGATTAACCAATCTGTCAAGATCACAGCTTTTTAGGTAAACACCTATAATCTAGTAGGTAAGCATTTCATCCAACCTATAAAATACCCAGGAAATTGCTACAAGTTCAGTAATGAAACTAGGAAATGTTTTGATTTGCATAAAAGTAAGTTAATAATTGCTCTATCTGAAATGGGAAGCTATAATTTACAAATAAATGCAATCACAGTGGAAGTGAACATTGATAGACTTGCTGCCATCTTCCAATTCAAGTGACAAGTCTGGAAATTTGAAATTACTCTCATTGAAATTCTACCTGAATTTATGGTAGAAGCCAAATCACAGGTAACTGGATTAGCAATGCTCAATCTGTATTTGTTAAATTGTGATATCTCAATATATGACTGGCAGGACAAATAGCAGGAGTTGACTCCACAAATGGTTACATAGAAATTATGTATTTCATATGTAATACTAGTTTAGCTTTCACTGTACCTAAAGTTGAGGGGGGGCTATAGAATTTATTCTTTTTTTTTTTTCCTTTTTTAAATGCTATTTAAAATATTTTCTAATTTGTTGCATTCAAAACTAATATTCCAAAATTCTAAGTTTAGATTGGTCAATTTTGTTTAGCAGCATATCAACCTCTATGAATTATTTAATGCTAAAATCTAAATATTTTGTACACAATTTTTTTTTTTTAAAGATAATAATGATTTTAATGATACAAGTCTAACTAATTAACCCATAGATGGAGAGAAGAAGTGGACTCATCCCTTTCCCAAGGGTATTAGTGAATATAATAAACCCAACTGAAATTGGAACTCTACTCTCCAATTAACAATTCAAAGACATTATCTATTATGCCACTCACATATCCAAGTTTACAACACCTGATATCCCCAAGCAGTTACCTGTAAGCCTTTTAAGTTTAGGGTCAGTGTATTAAGTTAAGCAATATAGGTTTACATGGTTATAATAGTATATTAAGTGAGAAAGATTTACACTTCTATCAATAAGAGCTTACCTAAATAATCTACATCACTATAGCAAGACAAATGGCACGATCTGTCAACATTGTATCTTTAATTAATATTAAGAACAAATAATAATATCTCTATACTCCAACTCTCTAATGCTTTCATTAATTCATGACAACTGAAAACCACTTTCTTACCAAATTTCAAAGCGCAAGATACATAAAGACTGACTGCCAAAACTTGCTTAGATGACTTTTAGATGAAACAAAAAAATATTACAAACTTCATTAATTATTAAAATACACTTTTGACCATTTATGATACTAATTCATAACTGAACAACTCTAGCAGTCTTGCATCAAAATTTGAAAAGCTATCAACATTAAAACAACAGCCAATATAAATTCATCTAACGATATCAGAGCATCACAAAATGATGTACTTGTTAGCAAACTTGTCTTACTAGAACAATTACGACAGAGTAGCAAGTTTGATCCTCACTGGGTGCCCCCATAATTTCAGCTTTGTGACAAATCTAAGCTACATTTGGTAAATCACCATCTGACAATATCAGAAAAAGCCTCCTAGACTGCAAAACCCAGTTCAGAGCTAAATTGTAAAAGTTCACTTGTGAAGGTGAGGTGAGCAGGTTCCATAATTCAGACAATACAAAGTTCACAAATTAACACATCCTGCATAGATTTTTTTGTGGACCAGTCAAAATATACCCTTTGTATATGCTAAGACTATACATCTTTCCTTATAAACTATATTATTAAAAAAATATTTATACATTTTAGTTTATTAAAAACAATTTAAACTGCAGAACATTATTAATAATTACCATTAGTCGTTCAACTTGACTGGCTGCCATCTAAGGAAATGTAAGTTCACTCTACCCAATTATTTTTAACCTATAGTTGGTAGAGAGAGGAGATGGATTCCTTCCTTTCCCCAATGACATTAGTGCAAAATTGAACGCAACAGACTCGGCCAGAATATGAACTCTATGATTCTCCTTTCTGTGCCATAGAAATCCAAGATGCATCAATAAATGATTTTTCATGCTGGATTTAAGTCAATGTGATCCACTTGTGCAGGGTAAGTAGAGCTTCAAGGATACTTGGATATAGAAAGGCCAAGTTTTATGGTTGAGAACTGGAGAGGTGAGAGAAGGCTTGATTGCATTTAACGATTATTGAAATTAAATGTAGAGAAAGAACTAGTTACAAAATGAGATTAAGCTGTTGTTTGCATAAAGAACTATCAGATTAGTATGGTTTCTTAGACAGAAAAATTTTATAGAAAGAGTTTTCAGTGAAAAAAAAAAAAAAAAAAAATTAAAAAAAACAGAAAGAAAAGAACTTAGGCCAAATCCATTGGGCTTTGTTCATATAAATACATACTTGGTAGGTTTTATAGGTAGAATAGTTTTTCCAAAAGTAGGTTACCAGGATTTGGTCAAGTGATGAGCTGGCCATGTGCTTTTCTTAAGAACATAAATTAAAGGTTAAGCCATATCAATATATTATTGGTGACAAACTGGTAGGCTAGGTTCCATTTTATTTATATATATATATATATATATATATATATATATATATATAACACACACACACACAGGTACACAGCACCCCTTGAGGGGGTCTGATAAAGTTGCCAGAAAGAAATGCACACTAAATTTAAGTGGAACAGCGACATCGAAAGATAAAAAAATTTTAGTTATAGTTGTAATTGAACAAAATAACTAGATTATCATTTCATCCTTTGAAAAGTGAAAAAGCAAGCAGACATACAGACAATTGTCTTATCATAGCTGTGAATGAACAGCTAAACTATACTATCAAAAGTTTGTTATAGCATTGTGGTCAACTTAATCATTATTCCATGTCTTTGAGAAGTGTCAGGAATCTGTTAACTTTAGTTTTGGGTGACAATTGGCTCAATTGGGCTTGTGATGTTTCAACCTTGACCTTGAGACTTCTCCAGATCTTTTAAACAGAACATCGGTGGAAGAATTTCCTGCCCAGGTCATCATAAACTAGTGACTGAACCAGGAGTCTATCAATTACTTGTGTTACATTTGGTTACTATGATCAGGATTCTCTTAGCTCTAATGTTACAGAAACGGATTCTATAACTAATACGTCTTCACACAACTACAAACAAATATCAGATTAATTTTGGGGAGTAGTACTGTTCATGGTACATATCTGAAGTTGAAATTTTGTTTAAATTTTCTAGCAGAATTTTGATAAGTATCAGATGACTAAATTTTTAAATATTATATTTGTTATACATGTTCATGCATTAAATGTACTACAGAAATTTTTGCATTTGCTTATTTCCTATGTATACTTTTATCTGTAATTATTCAAATAAATGAAGTGTGATGTATTTATTTTATAAATCCTACTTGTGATATCGCATTATATATACCTCTAGTAAATAAAGAGCATTGTTCTTTATCATAAGCATGATTCATGCCCTCTATAATTAAAAACGGATATTTGTATAATCTACAAAAAGATTAGAGTTAATCCTATAAATAAAGTACATCTAGGTATGAGAGATTTGACTAAAAAGAAAATTTACCAATGATGTGAAGGCTTTCTCTTTATTTAAACTGTTTTCCCCTTACTAACACATAAAAACAGTGGTTTGGTCTTTAATTTAGCATACAATTACAGACCTTTCAATTTTGACAATTATCAGCAATTACACTAGGCTAATTTCAGAAAGAAGGAATGACTTATAAATAAATAAAAACATGAATAGTAAAAACACCAAGAGTATGATAATCTATAGTGCACAAAGTTACCAAGGACATTAATAGTTTATATTTTATATTCATGTAATATAAAGAATTCATTGTAATTCTTCTTTTAATTGTTGTGCTCATTCAGAACATGGGTGAGCATTGTTATTCACAACTTTGTATCCTTCACAGCCCTCACACTCCTTGATCTTTTGAAGGAGAGTAGAGGTTTAGCCCTTGTTTCCTGTCTAGGATTGGGTTTCTGGTTCCTTCTAAAATCTATTTCAACTCTATACTTCTAACATCTCCACCTAAACTGTAAAATTTTATTTACTATTTATTTTTTCCTCAATAAGAGTAGATAGGTTTGCCTACCACCCTGACCTGGTCTTTTTAACATGAGTAAAGGCTTATTTCCAGTTTCCTGTTTAGGGCTGAGTTTCAAGTTTCTGAGATTTCTCACTCTCTTTTCCTCCTTAGTAACTCCCAGTAACCACTTGTGGCATTATCACCTTGTTTTGGTGAATTTAAAAAAAAAAAAAAGTGTCTCCTAACTAGTTCTCCCAGTCCCTATTTTGCCATCCATTTATACAAGCTCATTAGGTAGGTTACACATATTAGGGATTACCTTGACAAAATAAATCTTATATTCAGTTAGCAGATTCCCAATGAACTGAAAAAGAAAAAAAAATTTTGCTTTTATCAAATGATAAAATGGTATTTATTCATCAAGTACATTGATTTAAGGAGGTATTTATTCATCTGAGACATCTGGTTAGGATCAAACTCACTACAATAGTCAGTGTGTCAGACTAACTTGATAATATTAATTACAGGTGTTTTGTTGTTGAGTGGCTGCAAGTTAATAATGGTTTGCTTATTTAATTGTAAATAGAAAAGTGCAATGCCATGTTTTAAGCAGATAACAGTTTCATTGTTAGTCAAAAATGAATAATGAAAGATGAAAAAATACATTTTATTTCTGCTTGAACAAACTATGGTTCATTTCTCTTGAACTGCAATTCCTGCTTGGAATGCGTCAGAATAAAATGCAGCCATCACATGATGCTCTGCTCTGAAAGCAAAAGTCTATTCAGAAGATAGCAAGTCAAGATGTCTAAGATTACTAGAAGATTGGCACACAAAGGCAAATGGTAGTAAAAATTTCCATCATGTAATTTCAAAGGATGAAGGCAAGCTGTTTTGGTAACCATAACAATTAGGCTAAGTTTTTTTGTTTTGGGTAAAAATATATTCATAGAATATAATTTCAAATTAATGGTATGGAAATTGTTAAAAAAAATTCTACATGTAAAACAGAAAGCTAAAAGAAAAAAGTAATGAATAAGATTCAACTTAAAAAAAATTGATGCAGCAAAGACTTTCAATGCAGCGTGAAATTAAACAACAAATAAGCTTTAAAACCTGATGAACAGGGTTTATAATTTCTTACAAGTCACTGGTTATGTAATATAATTATGACTCAGGATTGCAGTTTTGCACCAACAGTGCATTATTAAAACAGGTGCAAACAAAATGAAATTATTTACAGTCAGCTCTAAAGTAGAGTATGGAACAGTAATCTTGCCACCTTTCATATAACTAATTCTATGATATTTGTCATGATTTTCAAATAAGTTAGTCTTAAACGATAACTATGATGAGAACATTACTGCAAGGTATGCATTTTAAGAATGATAAATTAGAAACCTCTATATGGAAAATATCAATTAACATCAGTAATTCAGATGGAATATTTATTGTAGTTCTTAAATTGTAACCTGCTACCTTCAAGTCTTAGGGCAATCATTTTTATTTAAAGTATTGTATTGAAAGGAATGACAGGTTAGAAAATTTGACACTCACAGGGCATTGTAAAGGACAGAAACTGTGAGTAACCTACTTAACATGCTTGGATACAGGAAACTGCGGAGAGCCAGGATTTCCCCGCACCCTGAACAAATACAGCACATAAAAGAAGAATTACAGAACAGGAAATGGGAGGAGGGAGATAATAAAAAAAACAAACTTTAAAGGATAGAAAGTTGTGGAGAGCCATGGCATCTAGAATAAGATGGACATGGTAACCATAGCCCAATTTTTAAAATTGTCTAACTTCAAACCAATTATTGGTTTTACATAATTAAAATTTATAAAACGGTGCAAATACTTACGTGATAAGTACAGTATATTTAACAAAACTGTCTTTCAAGTAAAATTCTGGAGAAGTAATTTTCTCATTAAAAATCCATGGTATTGTCATGTGGTCAGCATTATTGTGAAAGACATAATTACTGTCATTAAATAGTTTTGCATAGAACTTCAAACACAGCTATATGAAAATCTACATTTATACATATTTATACAGAAACTTGCTACATCTGACATTGATAAAATCAATTAACCTAAATGTATACAGACATTCATTAAGGACAAAAAAAAAAACAAAAAACAAACAAACAAAACAATAAAAGAAGTCAATATGACTCGAACCTATAATCATACAAGTCACAATGAAACATTTAGTCTTTAAAATGCAAATGTAATAGCTTTTCTAACAATTAGTAATCTGAATTCATCAATCTTGCTTCATAATATTCAATATCATGCAAACAGTTATATAAAATTTTATATCATTTAGCCACTTAAAGCAACCTGTAATTATAATACCTATATTACGCTAAATAATATTCTGGCATATAAATAAAATTTCACAAATAGCAAGCATTACAATTAC